>ML782614.1:469313-479654 GCA_009831015.1 Picea engelmannii
GTCAGGGTGGTCCATTCCAAATGGCTTGGGTTATTTAGACAACCCCGGACTGGTTCCACTCTCTCAGTTGACGGACGGTCAATTTCGCCCGTCAACAAATGGCGTTAGAAGGAGGGCCTAAACTTAATTAATGGCACGAGGTGGTCGCAAGACTCCTCCTCCACCTAATCGCACACCTATAGTGACTAGAATCCGTTCAAACGATAATATCCCCCCTCAAACAACAACTACTTCAACCGATGATCCACAGATCACAATTGAGCCAACAACCCCTAATCCTACAGGTGGTGACTTGCAAGAGATCGTTCGTCAATCTCTTATTAAAACACATAGTGCCTTAGCCAGTCTTAGGCAACCAAACCGTCCGTGGGGTCAACCTTTAGACTTCTCTGATATTAGAGAACAGTTAGGTGACACTAACCTCACTGTGAATCCTACAGATCCAAACATAAATCCTGCTGCAGAAGGATCTGGGATACCTCCTTCACCACCTCCCTCATCTCCTTCTTCTTCTGGAGGGGATTCCTTTTCTGACGAAGGTAATTCACATTCTCAGCCTTCCACACCCACTACCCCAATGGAAAATCAGAACAATCCTACTAGACCCTGGTTGGACCAGGATGCTGTAGCTGTACCTGGAGCCCAACACCCTTTACCTAAGCACCCAGAGAAATGGCTTCCCAAGTTTGACCCTGATTCAAAACAGATAGCTAAAGATCATATCAAAAAATTTGTGTTAGCCATTAGACTCCGCAATGTCGAACATGAAGATGTTGTCTGTAGGTTGTTCCCTTATACTTTTGAGGGTAATGCATCCACTTGGTACTTTTCCCAACAGCCCCATACAATCGTGTCTTGGGAAAAGTTTGAGTCATTTTTTTTGGAAAAATTCGGAGATGGTAAACCTCTAGAAGTTTTAGTCATGGATCTTTCAAGCTTAAAAATGAACCCAAAAGAAAAAGTTAAATATTTTAATCAAAGATTCTTAACGCTTAAAAATCGAATCCCTGCAGATTCTATGCCTGCTGAGAGTCTTGTAATAGCTTACTACACTAAAGCTTTACATCAAAGCATAGCTATTTGGGTTAAAAAATCTAAAAAGGCCACATTGTTAGAAGCCTTCGAGGAGGCTACCTAGATTGAAAAAGACATACTCAGTCTTAAGGACTCTTCTAGCAACGAAACTGAAACTAGTTCTTCTTCCAAAAAGAAGATTGAAATTCTCACCAGACCTACTCAAACTAAAACACAACCTGAAAACTCTGATTTGGAAAACCTAACTAAAGTTGTTCAGAAACTGTCTAATCAAGTTATAGACTTAAAAAGGTCAACTGAATAAGCTTCTTCGAGTAAAGGACCCTACAAACCTCCTTTCTGAAAGCCCTTTCCTACCAATCGACCTAACCCAACTCCCGAAGGCTTAAATCTAGAAAGTTTGCAATGTGTTCTTCAAACAATTCTAGAAGCCCAAGATAACTTGATGCCTCACAAGATCCCTCAGGAGGAAGCAGAACTAGAGACAGTTCAAGAAGAAGGGTCTTCTCCAAACATTTTTGGACACTTCTCGGATAGTATATTTCAAGCGAACTTCGAGACTGTTCACCCTTATAACACTAGGAGTAAGACACCGAACAAGCCTTCTATCGAGAACACTACAACTTCACCTCCAAAGCCATCTAAATCAACAGAAACTAAACAGAGTAATGTCAGCCCCAAATTAGATTATGATGTTGTTGAATATCTTAAAAAATTAAGGGCTAACATTTCTATTTATGAGTTATTGAAGTTTCCGTTTTTGTTACAGAAAATGTTGCAAAATATTTCAGAGAACGGCAAGAATGGTAACTCAAATAGTAACAAGGTTGTGCAAAGCAAAGTTCCGTAGAAGACTTCCACTAAAAATAATCCTGATCCTCAAGATAAAGGAAGCCTTCCTGTAACCCCTGTAAATAATGTAAATAACGTAAATAATGTAGATAAAGTAGCATCAGAAATTGCGAGTAAAAAGCCACAAGCTACTACTCTTAGCACTCGCAAGAATGTACCTCCTTTTCTTTTAACTTTTGAAATTTTCAACAGAAATGTGCATAATTGTATGGTTGACTCAGGAGTGTCATCTAATGTGATGCCTTGGTCTGTCTGCCAAAAGATTAATGCTGAAGTGGAACCATCTACTTTAAAAATCATACAAATTGATCGAACGGATGTCAAAGTTATAGGCGAACTAAAAAATGTATTAATCAGATTATCGTCTAACCCAAAGGTTCATCAGGTTATTGATATAATTGTTGTGGATATTCCAGAAGTGTATGGTCTGTTTTTGAGCAGGGACTGGTCAGAGCAGCTGCATGGTTACTTCGCGACAGACTGGTCTCACTTATGGCTTCCCGAGAATGGTAAGCCCAACAAGATCAGGGTGAATCGTGAGCGTTACCTCAAGTTCACGGTCACAGATTTGAACGATCCCAACGAACCATATACGCCTTCTGCTGATTCAAAAAAAGTCCAAGGGATGGACACCTTCTTCAGAAATTTCATGGCTGAGGTTTCACCTATCAATAATCCAGAACAACAGTCTGAGATCATAGCATACATGCAACCAACAGATTCTATGCAACAGTCCCATGAGCCCGATGGAAATCAAATTTGGTCTCTATATTTCGACGGTTCTAAGTCTAAAGAAGGAGCTGGTGCAGGCTGCATCATTATCGATCCGGCAGGTAACAAGACTTTATTGGCTTGTAGACTAGAATTTGAATGTACTAACAATACTGCAGAATATGAGGCTTTACTGCAAGGTCTCAGAAAAGCTCTAGACATGAATACTCAAAATCTGGTTGTATTTGGCGACTCTGAAATAGTGGTTAGATAGGTAAGAGATTCTATACATTGTCTTTCCCCGCATCTCAAAAGTTACCAGTCTGAGGTATGGAGTTTAATGAACAAATTTTCCTCTTTCAATATAAATTCCATTCCTAGATCAAATAACACTGAAGCAAATTTATTAGCTAATGTTGCTTCTAAACTTCTTCCTGCAGAAGGCTTGTCCCCAAACGCATTCTCAGTTGATCTATTGTTTCGACCATCCGTTCCTGACAATATCACTAACTGGAGAGTATTTGACGATGACCAGCAAATCATTGACTTTCTGCACATGGAAGAAACCTTTCAAGGTGCAGTGATAGATGAACGCACACACGACGACAATTTGCACGACTTTATGGTAATACCTGATCCAAAATCTCCTGCATCTCTATCAGACATGGTAAATTACATACCCAAATCCATAGTTATATTAGAAAAGTTTTATCATTTTGAAGATAAATTTAAAAAGACGGTCAATTGTAAAACTAATAGTTCCTCGTTGTCTTATGAAAAAGTCAATTTAGGGACTAGTGAAAATCCTTAGTGTATTAATCTAGGCTTGGGATGTTCTCGACAAGAAAAATATGATTTTGTTAAATTATTCAAAGAATTTAAGGATCGAAAAACGTTCGATCCTAATATTATACAGCATGTCATCCCGATGAAGCCCCAAACCTTACCCTTCCAACAGAAACTGAGGAAAATGCATCCTAAACTTGAGCCGACCGTTCAAAAAGAATTGAATAAACTCCTAAGTGCTAAAATAATTTTTCCTGTTAGACACACTCAATGGGTGTCCAACCTTGTCCCAGTGCGGAAGAATCCGACTTTGTGTCGATTTTTGAAACCTCAATAGAGCGTTTGACAAAGATAATTATCCTGTCCCACCCATGGAACAGATCCTGCAACAGGTATCTGGTTCCGAGAGGCTATCTTTATTGGATGGTTTCTCTGGATACAACCAAGTCCTGATGTCTCCGCTAGACCAACTCAAAACTACCTTCCGTACTCCGTGGGGCACTTATGCTTATCGCAAAATGCCCTTTGGATTGATTAATGCTGGTGCTACCTTTCAGAGAGAAATGGACATTGCTTTTCGAAGCTTAATCAATAACTCCGTCATAGTTTACTTAGATGATGTGACCGTTACTCTAAAAACAAAGACGATCATCTAGCTCACTTACGAGCAGTTCTACTATGATGTCGTAAATACAACATCTCCTTGAACCCCAAAAAGTCCATCTTTGCAGTAGAACAGGGTAAACTACTAGGATTCATTGTGTCTAGTAATGGGATGATTATTGACCCCGAGAGGACTCAAGTCATCGCTAAACTTCCCCCACCTACATCCAAGAAATCCATGTAGTCTTTCCTAGGCCAGATTAACTTCGTGAGAAGATTTGTCCCCAGCTTCTCTGAAATGGTCAGGCCTCTTCAGAACCTGATTAAGAAAGACACCCAATATCACTGGGGACCTACAAAAAACCAAGATTTTAATGCTATAAAGAAGGCCATAATAGACGCTCCGTCTCT
Source organism: Picea engelmannii (assembly GCA_009831015.1). Taxonomy (NCBI): domain Eukaryota; kingdom Viridiplantae; phylum Streptophyta; class Pinopsida; order Pinales; family Pinaceae; genus Picea; species Picea engelmannii. The sequence continues at coordinate 473,712 of ML782614.1, forward strand.
CATGAGCCCTGACTTCTCTCAAGATTTTACACTCTATACTTTTTCCTCTGATTGTTCCTATGCCACAGTCCTAACTCAGAATAATCATGAGAACAACGAAGTACCCATCGCCTTTATGAGCTCCGCTTTCAAAGGTTTTGAACTTAACTACCCAACGGTCGATCGGCAAGCCTACGTTGTTTTCAAAGCAGTTAAGCATTTCCGGTCCTATCTTTTGAAGTCAAGGACGAAAGTCATTGTCCCCTACCCTGCCGTAAGGAACTTGTTAGTGTAGAAGGAGTTAGGAGAGAAGAGAGCCAACTGGGTCACCTCCTTGCAGGAGTATGACTTAGAAATCACCCTAGCTCAGATCGTAAGAGGCCAAGGGTTGTGTAAGTTGGTTGTTGATTCGAAAACAGGACAACAAGAAGATAATGATACGTCAAACCTAGAACAATGCGATCAAAGTTTGATTTGTTGCGCACAAAACCTCGTTAGTCCTTGGTACAACGATATTAGATTCTGTATTGAACATGGATCAGCACCCCGTCACCTTGACCCTGCCAAGAGAAGAGCGTTGAGACTAAAGTCCACCTCCTTTCATCTAGTTAACGGTATACTGTTTCGTCAGAATTTTGACGGCGTACTAATGCGTTGCCTCGAGAAAGACGAAGCAGAAAGAGTCTTGCTTGAGTTGCATGCATGAGAAGTTGGTGGTCACTTCGGTGGTGACACCACTGCTCATAAGGTTTTAAGAGCCGGTTACTACTGGCCCATGCTTTTTAGGGACGCCCATGCCTTGTGTCGTAAATGTATCATTTGTCAGAAAGCATCAGGGCGGTTACAAAAACCAGCCTTTCCCTTGCAACCGTCTCAGTGGATTCTCCTTTCCAGCAATGGGGCCTTGATATCATAGGTCCTGTTAACCCTCCGTCCTCACAACAACACAAGTATATTGTGACAGCCACAGACTACTTTACACGTTGGTCCGAAGCCGTCGCGCTAAGAACTGTTAACACAAGTCAGGTGATTGCTTTTCTGAACTCGAATATTATCACTCGTTTCGGTATCCCTGATTGTCTAGTCTTTGATAACGCTTCATACTTTTCTTCTCTTGAGATGAGTGAGTTCTCTTTGGAGAAAGGAATAAAGCTGAAGTATTCTGCTAGTTACTACCCTCAGGGCAACAGATTAGCTGAATCAACCAACAAGAACTTGATCAAAATTATCAAGAGAACTGTGTCTGAAAATCACAAGAATTGGCACAATGCACTGCTAAACACACTATGGGCTGATAGGGTGACACCCAAAGCCGCTATAGGGAACTCCCCCTTTTTTCTTGTTTATGGTAGAGAGGCTATTCTGCCACCTCACATTCTTCTTCCTTCACTTCAATTGTCACAAAAAGTCCAAGAAGAAGATTGTCCCCCTTTAGAAAGCCGCATTAACGCTTTGATGAAGTTGGAAGAAGTAAGAACCCAAGCTAAGCGTAAATTAGATCAACATAAACAATTGATTAAAAGTTGGTTCGATTCTAATTCTGCTTTTGATAGGAATTTTGAAGTAGGCGATCTCGTTTTGAAGTGGGACAAACCACACGAAGGAAAGGGTGAGCACACCAAGTTTCAAAACTTATGGCTTGGGCCATTTTTAATTGCTGAAAAGTTGGGTCCTATTTCCTTTTGATTACAGAATCTTGAAGGGTAGCTTGACACCTATCCGGTGAATGGCCAAGCCCTGAAAAGATACTTTGCTTGATAACTACCCTTGTATATTATATAAATATTTCGTTTTTGTTTGCTTTCTGTTTTGATTTTGATTTGAATTGATCAGTTTTTTTGTGTTTTTTGAAAAAAAATGCATACCTGTGCACAGAGCCATTCAGACAAAGACCATAGAAAAATTTCTTCGCTGAAATAACTTCTAAAAGTTTGTACAAACATCAATGGTATATCTTTGAAAATGATATCTATGTTGGAAATTTTTGGTGTTTGAAAGAAGTTCATTGATTTCAATCTCTGAGCAAAGTTTGTCATGATCATCTATTATCTTTTTACGCTGTCCCTTTTCCATAAAGGAATGACTCAAAAGATGTCTCCCTATCATAGGAAGTTGTTTTTATAAATAAAACATTTCTGGAGCTGAATAAAGGACAGTGTTAAAAAAAATTCTGATGAGGTCTAAAAAAAAAAAATATGTTAAAATATCAAGATTATCAACGTCACCCCGCTCAGCTATATATCTACAAAAGAAAAACAAAATAAAATTACGAATAAGAGCTGTGGGAAGTGTTTGTAAACCCGCTGGGATACTGAACAGGTCTTCTGGCAGCGGGTAAATGCAAGCATGGCACCAAGATAACTTCGCCGGGGTACTGAACAAGCCCGCTGGAAGCGAAGGAATGTCAGGTACAAGAAAATTTGTAAAAAATATGAGAAACCTCTTTAATGTCCTTTATTCTGATCTAGAACTTCTTGACAAGATACAGATATCATAGTGGGTTAAATGGAAACCCTGTCGAGGCTATGGACGCCTGCTGGCAGCAGTGGCCATGCCAACAGTATTGGAGATTTTATCTTTAATATCGTGACTTGCTGATCTTAAGACTGTCATTGGTTTTCATCTTTTAAAACATCGCTGGAAAAAATGATTAATGATGATGTTAGTACGATTTTTTGGTTGTTATTTTTGAGTTGAAATTTTCTTTGTTGTCCTAATCTAAATTTATTTCTTTTGACAGAGATAACTGCTTCTACCAGTGTGTCGCCATTGTTGGCAGCCAATTCATTTTTTTTTCTATTGTCCTATAAGCTGCCTACACCTATGTCTTCCGAACTTCAAATTGTCATCGCATCTTTCAAATAGACGATATTTTCATTTCTCGCGACACTTGCAAATTTGTCTCCGTTAAGTTTTCACAACTGTAAGCGTGAAAACTTCTCCTTTCGAGGTCACATTTCGATCACTATTTGAATTGTCGTCATCTTTTTATCGATATTTTCTATGGCACTTATCTTTGGTTTATCGTTATATGGCTGAAAGGATTTTCGAAGTATTCCTACTTGGACATTCTTATATCGATTACATAACTTGATTTTATTAAGTTTGTGAGGCATTGAGCATATGGATTTATATTTTTTGTGACTTGCCTAGTCATTGAATTGCATAAGGGTCATGATTTATTTTTGTTTTTATATATGATGAGACCCTTATAATAATATTTTTATGGCTCTTGTCTTGTAAGTTTTATAAGTGGCAATTGGCACAATGGTTTAAAAACTTTTGATTAAAACATTTATGCAATGGAGCGTGGTTAATACTCGGTGTTGGTTTCACGTTGAATGACAATGGTTTGAAAAACTATAGTTAATGGCGCATTGGCATATCATTCACCGTTTGATTCTTTGGTTGGCCGAATGATAAGGTTTTGAACTATGCTATGATTGATTGAATAGATGTGGAATTCGCCAGTTGTACTTTACCATAATTATTATGCATGGCGGTGAATAACTCCACCACCCTCGCATGCACACATTAATGCTTCCCCTTTGATCGTTCATTGTTGTTAGACCAAAAGACTCTGCTCCTGTGCATTGGTAAATTCAACCCAAACCCGTACCATGTGCTCTCACCATGGCCCTTGTCGTCCGAGCTGAACCCAATGGGAGCCAATCCCTGCTGATGTTTGACAGTGCCCACAGTGACCTCGAGGAAAATGGGTGGCTTCCGTTTATACAAAAATTCGAGGGTTTTAACCTCTGCGTAGCTCGACAATTTGCTTTGACATTTGATGGCTATCGAGCCAAGGTCGGTGATGTTCAATTGGAAATTGACGAGCAGTTTATCAGTCTTGCTACAGGTTTTCTTGCCACTGGACAATGATGGTCCAAGAATTGCAAAGTAGAGGAGGTCCCTTGGACACTACTCTTCCAGTCGCGTAAGGTTATCTCCTATGATAAAGGTTTTCCCGTGACCATGCTTAAACAACGTTGGCATGATTTATTGATTATAATCAAACAGTTTATCACCTGCGAAGGTCGGTACGGGTTTGTTTTCTTACACCACCTTCGTTTTCTTATGGTTTTTATGGGTTATCAGCTCAATATGCCCTATTATTTGCATAGAAGCCTGTTTAAAATGCAAAGAAGTACAAAAGGAACCAGGCTGATAGTAGCCTTTTTCATTATGGGCTGGTTAAGATTATTGTGGTCTGTCATTTGAGTCTACGCGGAGATTGTTGGAGCAATTTCCTTGCTCGTAATGATTTTGAGGATTCAAACCCTCCACAGATTGACAAACCTGTGGTGAGTGAGGACAAGTCTGTACCCCCAGTACCCTACAACATCCTGCTACCTAAACCCTTGGCCGACTCACCTATCGACCTACCCCACTCTGTGACTAAGGGTGTTGAGACTGTTAAGTCTATGGACAAAAAAACGAAGGCGAAACCCATTGTGAACGCCAAAGGCAAAAAGAATGCCCGTTTGATTTCGTGGATGGCAAGAAATAAGCCAAAACCCCCTGTCAATCCTAACCCTATCGTGTTGAGTGAGGACTCTGATTCGGAAGTGGAGCATTTCTTGGCTAGCGAATACCCCTATTCGCAAGGTTTGTGTGCCGAACCCTCGTATGAATTTGTGTCAAACCTACCCCCCTGCCTACAGGACGACCCTAACTACCCAGGCATTAAGATGCCTTGTGAAGCCCCCGGTCCTGCTCTGTCTAAACCTACAGTGCCACCCTGCGATCAATGCAGCTTGTGGTTAGAGAGATATTATCTGGATGTTCCTATTCTACAGTCAATAATTCACTCTTTGGAGGACCGGTTGCACTGCTTACCAGTCAAAAGGATAAGCTACAAGCCATTGATAAAAAACAAAGGACGACAGGCTCTATCTTGTTTAAAAATGTGGAATCAGTCACAACTGTCGTGAATTCTAAGTTGGCATAATTGAACAACCTTCGTCATCTCACAGGTATGTTCGATATCAATTGTTTTTGTAAATAATCCATTTTTATATAACGAATTCGAATTCGGTTTTGAATAGCTCTGTTTACCGCATTGATTTGTTCTGTTACATTGTATGCATGCTATACATAGCTTTGCTTTGACTAAATTGAAGATCGTTTTCCCAGTTTAGCTTTGTTTGGATTTTCTTCGATTTGATTGAGATTGGTTTGGATTTTATTTGAGTTAAAATGGATGCTCTGTTGTCAATTGAAGTCGTTTGTACCTATTCTAGACAGAAGTTGTTTCTCATATTCAATTCTGAACACAATCACATTTTGATTCGATTTCGTTATACACTATGATTAGAAATGATTTTGATAAGGTAAATTGTTACGGTTTGTTGTGTCATATGACTTTTGACCAACAGTAATACAATTCGGATTATTTTCAATATGATTCTGTTAATATGCATCCAAATCGTGAATAGATTCAATTCATAACGGTTATACCCAGCCGGTTAATACGTATTGGTTTACTGTTAGTTCCACCATGTTATCGGTTGGATTCGTAATGGCAATGGATACTCTTTTTGAATTTGATTCATAGAACGAGATTGACTATATCCAGATTCATGATTTATTTCTATAATTAAACTCAGTCATGATTTGTTTCGATTATTTGCCCAGTTTGAAATTATAACTTCTGTTGATTCTATTAAGATTGCGATCATAATTAATCGATCCTTTCTGTTGACTGTGCAAGGATCAATCACAAATTTGGTTAGGTTGATGCTGTTACGTATGATTTCGTTTACAAATAATCAAAACAGTCTTTCTATCCTTATATTTGATTAAACAATATGAATCTTTTGCTACATCATTATAGCTATGAAGAGTGGAAAATGGTTGTGTTGGATTAGACCGTATCACATACGATCTGACTCGTTATTGATTTCAATTGATATGAAACAGTCTGGTTACTGTTCGACCCGATTTTATGGTAACAGAAAAACA
>ML782614.1:480892-494849 GCA_009831015.1 Picea engelmannii
TCTTAGTTGACGGACGGTCAATTTCGCCTGTCAATAGTGGCCCAATGCGAAATGTCTATTCAACATCATCCCACAAACCGATCAGGTACTCAAGTAATAGTATCTCTTTCCTCATATTATGGAGTTTAAAGTACTTGAGTAGACCACAATTTAACAAAGCTTCCCTTGCTTGAGGGACTTGTAAAGAGGCAATGTCATCGAACTCATGTTCATTTTATTTCCTCTCTATCATGTCTATATGACGAGTGAAATATGCAAATACAACCAATTAAACATCTTTAGTCAATTTTTTATGGGAGATTTTTTTGTCCTTTTAGCCCAAAAATACAAATTTGTTTTTGTTTTTTATGGGAGAGTTACTAATGCTTTGGGCCCATAATTGTCTATATTTGCAGGGTTTTAAGCAGTATCTTTTTGACAACCTTGTGACACTAACGAGCATAATTTTTGTTCTTTCTTACGCTCGAAAAAACATGAGAATGTAACCGAGTAGACTTTTATCACTTTTTCGAACTAGTAAAGGTTACACGAAAAATGAACCCCTCGGAGTCATCTTTAATCTCTTTTCAGACTCTCTAAATATGAAAATATCTTCGAGTGATCTTACTTCCTTTCACGCTCATTAAAAAGGTCTCGAAAGAGCATCTCCGGAGTAGTATTTTATCTCTTTTCGGACTTCAGAGACTAAAATTATGAAAAAGGAAAACCTTGGAGTCATGTTTAAGTTTTTTTTAGACTATCTAAACATGAAAAACCACTGAGTTTTCCTTCTATGGACTCGCTAAAATCACACATTGAAGGGACCATATGGGACATAATCCTTACTTCTTCTAGATTGTTAAACAAAGGAAGAGGGACTTACCGAAGGTGAGTTATATCAAGTATGTGTTATCCTCCTCGAGCTCGTAAGAACAAAAAGAGGTACTCGTCTATCTATATGGGGGAAAAATCGAAGGAAGTAAATCAAGTTATCTTTTAGAATTGTTACCAGTCACTCTTGCAGTAGCCCTTGAACACGAAACTTGTTTTCACCTGCATTTTGAACACTTGGATAATCTGCTAAACCTCTGCACTGAACCAATCCTATGAGTTTTTCCACTCCTTTGGGTCACCCGGCGAATGTCACAGTGTCTGCTGCATTATGTTTTGGTCCACGTTACATTTATACTACCAATTCATGTCGTGCCTCATTGTTCAAGGTAAGTATCCACCTTGAGAGTCAACCATAAAAAATTTCCAGTTTCAATACCCGTGTCAGTCCATACTCATTCGATTCACCATATTACATCTCATTCCTATGTCAGTTTTGTGTCGATGATGGGGGATACATCAAGGCCCTCCTTCGACGAGTATTTTCCTGTTGAATTTAACACATCATCCGAGAATTAGACTTAGAAACTAGTTAATACCTTGGGACCTGCATGCCTCAATGGCAGGCCTCCTGGCCTCTGACAATAGGTTTACATCATTAATCTCTGATTAGATGATTCCATGAATGTTCAACTTCAGCTCATTTATTCACATTTGTTGGATTGTACTGGGGTACCTTGGGATTCATTGACATCATTGGTGATTTCCCTCGCAGTTGTTAACGATTTACCTCAATGATCGATAATCAAGTTGTTTCTACCATATTCAACATCAAAACATCTATTCACATGGATAGATTCGTAACACATCTAGATTGGGACGAATAACCTCCGTTAAACATTCGCTCTTTTTGGATTATTGAGAGGGGGGTGTTGAGCACTCAACACACCCTAAAAATCCTATATCAAATTTTACTTTTTGGGTACCACTGGATCGTTGCACTGTCTGAATTTGATTTCCTTTTGAGGAATGTTTTGTCCTTTCTTTTTATTTTGACTCTCATCATCTTTTCATTTTTTTTAACTCTATGAACCCCATGAATTTAAAAGGATTAAAACTTAAAATCAACGGCTAAATAACTTCACCCGAGGTCCTCAAGATTCAACATTGGAAGGAATTAAAAGGTGGAAAGGAATCACTTGGAAAACCTCAGTTGTCGAGCACCGATCTTCACCGGTATCAGTGAAAGGAAGTTTTGTTTTTTGATAAGTATCACATACAGAGATCACCGATAGCTGATCTCCTTCAGTATCAGTAAAAGGGGAAGGGAGTAAACATTTAAAAGAAAGAAACAATATCGTCGATAGTCAATACCCGACATGCTAATCGACATTGGAGAAGACCGAATCACGATGAACATTTCAACCATGCTAAAAAGTTTTCCCCGATCACCGATTCCTGAAGCGTTTCGGCATCGGGATTTTTTGAAGAAACTAATCCAGAGAAAAACGCACGAGAGGTTTATCCCCGATCACTGATCATCGATATTTTTCGGCATCGACGATCCTAGGTTTAGTTTAGAGCGCACAACCTAAATAAAGTCCCAAGTCCAACCAATACCCATAAGTTAAGCCACTTGTCTTCGATACCATGTGTCCCAAGCTGGTTGTGCCACTTCAACACCATACGATGAAATAGATCGACGTTATAGGTTTTTCGTAGAAGGATATCAACGAAAGAATCCATAGCACATCCCTGATCCACCCACTAAGAAAGCGACATGATGGGACGTTTTAGCGCTAGATACGATTAGATTCAGAGCATTTAAGGGATTAATCAATACCAAATCTAACATTAGTTGCTACTTCATGCACGAATCAAAACAACCATTTTAAATTACCGATAGAACACTTCACCCTCCGCGCCTCCGTCGTCAACCCACGATGAATTAAATTTGCATAGATTCGACAACAGATTGGTTTGAATTTCACCCATGACCCAAATTAATTGGTCGATGCGACATGGTAAGTTTTTCCTTGTTTAAATTCTATTGAGCCATTATAAACGAAACCATTTTGCATGCAAAGGCATTTCAGAGCTACAGAAGGAGCAAGCCGAGCAATTCAAAAGCTGTCGAGACTACGTGAGTATCAAATAGCCAGTTTAGCAACCTTTACAGGTATGTACCACTCTGAATTTTTGTGCTAACACCTCATATGTATTTTATCCAGTGTTACTCTGTACGCATTCCATAAAGGATTGATTTCACTTGCAGGGACAATGCCTCCAAGAAAACCAACCCCCAGGCGATCACCGAGGGTGCCCAAGCTGAAAGAAACACAGGTAGGATAAGGCTTGTCCCCAGGGCCAACAAAACAATTAGAATTTTCTCCAAGGATGAAACTAGTCATCAAGACATCTACAAATAAATATTTCACTCAATCAGAGAACTCTTCAAGAAGATAAGCCAGGAAGAATTCCTGGAATATATCCCACATAATGATCCTAATATGAGAAAGATCAATGATGAAGTTTTTACGAACATTCGAAGATCATACCTGCAAATGGTGGCAAGTAGAACTCCAGTGTTCTCCTGCATAGAACTCCTAAAGTGGCTCATTGACCACACATACACATAAATTGTTTTGATTAACGACCTCAATGGTGAGTGTGTTAGGGTTTTTCTTTCGGTAGAGGTGTAGAGTTATTACAAGCTTAGAGACCCAGAGGAGTGGCTGAACATAGATTTCATCATCAACTTCTATGAGTGTCACGACACCGACCGGGTGATGGTTGCATGGTGGAGAGAGGATAAAAAGTACACCAATCGGACCTCCGATTGGTACCAGATGACCAACTTAAGGGAGCCATATATCTATCTAATGGCTCTCATCTGCCAGTTGTATGGGGAGAAAGATTGTTCTAGGTTTTCAGAGGCATGGATGCCTCTGGCTTACATTGTAGCCATTTATGGGAGAGATTTTAACTAGGGTGCCATCATTTCCAAGCAGCTGAGCATTTGCATACAACATGCTCAGACACCGAAAGAAGGAGAGACTCCATCCTTCTACATGGGTTCGTATTTACTGGATGTCATCTGTGCTAGACATGTCTTTGTCGGAATGAACTTGAGATGGCACGCCTCAAAACTTTTGGTCCATGTATATTTCAACGTCTTCTGGGAGAACAGGTACAAAAAATCCTACTCCCTCATCTGCGATGAATTCATTGCTCACATTCATTTCATCCTTTTCAAGAAAGAGTGTCCAAGGCTATCGATTGCGACAAAAAAGGTGATAGCAAAAGTCGACCATTGGTATCTAGATGAACACGATACCTACAGTAGGGTATTCGGGGCCATTGGAGCAACTCATATCCTATGAGCACATGTCCTCAACCATCTTATTGTGGGAGAAATATGCTACCAGACGATCCTGCAAGGTTACAATACTACCCTGGTGAAAGATAAGAAGCATACATTTATAACTTATGGATTCCATATAGGTTTCTATCTAGTAAAATACATTGCTCAAGCCAAGTAGGAAAGACTAAGCCAATTGGAGTTCCTATTCCAGAATGGATATTTACGCAAACATGACCCAACGAGTCTGACCTTGAAGCATGCATCTCAAGTGTGATCCTGCTAGCCATACGCCCATGACAAGTTTGAAGATGAGGTCTTCACAGAAAATTCCCATGATTGGGATGAAGTTGTGGCAATGATGGTCGATCCTAAGATGATCAGGTTCAAAGCCATGAGCCTGGATGAACAGGTGATGACCATAAATCAATCAGATCAAGAGGCCCTCAAGGTCAGAGAAGAAATGGTAGTGACCGAAGTAGCAGTTCCCCTGGTAGCGACCGAAGCAAAAATTCTTCCCCAGGTCGCCTCGGTGCAAGATAGAGTTTTCCACATGGTTCAGGACATGCGGGAGAGGGGGTTACTCATTTTAGGACATGAGTAGTGGATAATTGACCCGCTGCAATATGACCCGGACCTCATAGATATGGAAAGGCTCCCTACCGACAACCCGGATGAAATACAAATGGGACCAAGCGACCCTGAATTCGTAGACCTTGATGAGATTACTGGGTTAGATGACCTTGAATTCACAATGCCACCAACCGGATCACTGACGTTTGTTTCAACTTAGCTAGAGACAGTCAAAGCATCGGGGAGGACTAGTGTGTCAAGCCCATTAAGTGAGATGATAAATATCTATGATGATGATGAGAGCCCAAAAGTATTTTCGGTGACCCCTGTACGTATCGAAGAAGAAAAGGGACATAATAAGATAGCTTCCCCTGTTGTTGATGCTCAAATTCAAGGGCTTCCACAGAGCGACCAAGAGGTCGAGAATGACCTAGACACTCAACTGCTCAAGGCACCAGAGACCCAAGCAGAAAACCCTAAGAATGAGCTAGGGTCAGATGAACCAAAATAAGTTGCTCCATAGCAAGAAATCAACATCTCAATGATCGATGATCAAGTAAGTACCGAGAATACCCCCAATGCCTCAATTTCAATCGATACTCAAACTCTCGATGAGTAACAGACAGAAGTCGGGCCTTCAGAGAATAGGGAGGAAGAACAAGAATCCAGTCTCAAACAAGTATATACCACCGGGAGTCTAGGGAATACACTCACCTGGGGAGATAATGAAATTCCCAAACCCTTGGATGAAGTAGCCGACATACATGTCATAGCTTATGATTGGGAAAGAAAGGTTATCGTCTAGAGGACCACCAAGAAGAGGAGGATCACTTTAGATCGCTCCATCCTCATCACTACATAGGAACATCTGATCAACACAGAGCATTCTAAGACATCCAAACTCATCGACATAGGGATGGAAATCATAGATGCCACCCTGGACAAAGCTAAAATAGATGAAGAGGAGTTGGCCACTGCCTTGAAGGAACTAGAACACTTGCGCCACTTGGAGAAATACTATCAGGACACCACACAGGCCATGGTGTACCTAAGGAGTGAATTCAAGGAGGCCTATAGCAAGTTTACGGATGAATGACACCTATTCACTGCAAGGATAACCGAACTTCAGGAAGACACCCTCATGGCACTTGCGACGTGCAAAGATATGGAGAGGTGGTACAAGAAAGTGCAACAGGACATGGAAAGAATCAAGTATATTAGTGTGGTGCAAAAGGGCCGAGACGTCGAAGAGCATGACATCTGGGTGTTAAGAGAAAGCAACATTGACTGCATCAAGAAATCGACTGAGTATTGGGAAAAAATGGCATAGGAGCCTCATTGGGAGATTCAAGAAAAATGGGCCAAGTGTGAGAAGAGTTGGGTCAAAATCAATAAGGCAATGAAGGATATCAGACTCCCCAAGTTTGGCACATGCGATGAATTTGTCGACTTGTAGGACATAGTCAAATTGCACACGGAACAAGACTCATCACGGGCTGAAGAAATAGCAAAGGTGGTAGACATGGCGCCAGGTCAAGTGAGACAGTTTATGAAGCACTTGATCAAAGCTCGGGCTATGCTGCAACAATTAAGCACCAATCTAGTCAAGTATCGAGCACATGTGGTAGAGATAAGAGAGATTCACTTAGCCCCGATGGAACAACATGATTCCCATATGCCAACACCTGTGAGGATATGTTCATCAAGTGGTCGGAGTATGAGAAGAGTCATCCTCTTAAGTGATATCTTGAGATGACTCTTAGAAAAATGATAGGAGAGAATTCCATGTGGCGAATTTATCTTACTTATCTACACTTTAGTTGTTATTTTTAGTTAAATTTATGTTATACATAAGAGAATCGATCGATTAGTTAAGGGTCGATGATTGTTGCAAGAAACTCTCATTTTTGGTTTTGTTAAGAACTATTTCAGAGTTGCCTTGAATTGAGCAGTCCTTTTGGACCAGAGACAAGTTTGTGTTTTCATCAAATGCATGCATGATTGGATGTGGAGAAGAACTATTTCTTATTTTGTCTCATGAATGGATGCTGTAATGAGTAAGAGCTACTAAATCTATTTATAAGTTATCTGATGCAATGTTTTACAATTCTTTCTTTAATGATGAAAATAAATCTTTGTGTTATTATGTGATTGATGATTAGAGTGGAATGAATTATTTTACTTGCCATTGTTTATCACATGTATGTTTTCTTTCTAATAATTTGTATCTCTGTCAGTAATTGGAATACTCACATGGTTAACATATTAGTACTAGGCCTATGGTAGACGATCACTTGCCTACATGCTAGAGTAAAGGGTTATCCCAAGCTCAGCTTCTTCTACAGTAGTTAAACTTGTTCCTATTCTGTTACCTAGTTGGTTTATACTGGCTTCCCTCTTATATCAGTCCCACCTAAGAAAAAATACAAAAAGAGAAAGTCCAAACTGAAGGAGACGCCTTCACAAGAAAATGTAAAGCCCATCAATTAATTGGATGGATTGCAAGATCCGGAGAACCATTCCACTATTAAACACTGCAGAGTCTAATTAGGATTCAGTGGAAGGTTTGTTTACTTCTGTTGAGTTAAAGGGATCTAGGACCCATCAACAAAATTGGTGCTAGAAGGAGGGCCTGAGAATGAATGTCTGAACATATATTTCACATAATATTCCAGACAGTTTGTAGATTCATAGAAGCTCACATGCATGGCTATTCATTCCCAAGACAACCCACACACACAGAGTACTCCTGAAATGAGTAACTCACCCCAGCTCGAGGGAGAATGCTTGTTCCCTGATATACCTTACACTCTTCCTCACGAGGAATTGAATCAATTCAAAAGAATCACAAGATAATACGCCCGCCATATCGGTGTGCTGCCATTAGCTCCACTACGTCCTCCTAGAAAATAAATAAGCAGACTAGTGGTCGAGTCCCTCGACCAGTTTTTTGTCCACATAGTAGAAGATCTGATATATTTCGCTCTCACCGAAATCGAACATCCTCTTAACCTAATCCACAAAACACTGATCGATAACTTCTCCGATCCTGATGAGATTTCAAAAGAAGAAGGGTTTAACTCAGGATCTGAAGATATGGAAGACAACAACAACCATGATGAATAAAGGGGAAACCCACCACAGAATAATCAACCTTGGTTGGCCATAGATGCTTTGGCCATCCCTAGATGAGTACAAAACCTTCCTCGACACCCAGAGAAGTTAATTCCTAAATTCGACCCTGAAACCTCAAGACTGCCGGAAGATCATATCAAGAAATTCATACTAGCCATTAGACTGATGAATGTCTAACATGAAGACGTATTTTGTAGGTTGTTCCCCTACACTTTCGATAATTTGGCTTCCACGTGGTATTTTAACTTGCCTGTAGGATCTATAACTAGTTGGACGAAGTTTCAAAAGGATTTCCTAGACAAGTTTGCAGAAGAAACTACTACAGGATCTTTGATGGATGAGTTGTTCGCTTCCACCATGAGTTAGAATGAAAGGGTTAAAGAATTCAATCAAAGATTCACCACTATCTTAAATAAATTCCATCCCGAAGCTAAACCTACTCAAGAGTTGCAAATTGAAGTATATGCTAATTCTCTCCCAACTTCTATTTCCATGTTTGTAAAGAGGACTGCCAAACCAACCCTGGCTGAGAATTTCGAAGAAGCCAAAACGATAGAGTTCCAAATGAAAGGATGCAAAGAAGGCCAAGTTTCCTTAGCTAAGAAAGAAGTTCAACCTCCTCGTAGGAGAGGGCTATTGCTCACTAGACCCCCAGGGAAACAACAAAACAAGCTCCTGAAAAGGGAAGTGCGAACATAGAGGATCTACAATGCATGGTAAAAAAACTATCAAATGAAATCATAGACATGAAGAGAAGTGCAAGGTAGGGAAACCAAGGCCAAAGGCCCTATAATCCTTTCTTTAAAAGGAACCCACCGTTCAAAGCAATTGAACCTCCCTCAACCAACTTAAACATCGATCTGGGAAATGTAGCATATGACTCTTTCTTCACTTATCATAAGGAGAACTACTCTGAAAGGGACTTCCTTCAATGGGTGCATGCCATGAATTTGATGGCCAACCGGTTTCTAGATGAGGTCTCCCTAACTGAACAACCAATCGGATCAACTATAAATATCGTCGATCAGGAAGAGACTGATTTTACACATTATTTTCATCATCTTTATGACCATTAATGATGTAATCCTATCCTTTGTCTTTAGAAGGATCAATAACTTGAATTCCCGAAGAAAGAAGGGAGAAGAACTTTCCTTGAGAGAAGAAAGTTGTATTTTTCTTTGTAAAAATTATATTTTGGAGGATTTCCGCAGGTTTCTATATACACAGGGTGCGGAAATTATTGATTTTCGTAGGTTGCTATATATCTAGGGTGTGGAGTTTTCGCAGGCTGCATTACAACTAGGGTGCGTCGACCTTTGTACGTGGGAAAAATGAGAAATTTATCGATGCTTCTAGAAGGATAAGCTTCTATGGTGAGGTAGCCTCCGAATGGTTTGGATCTTACTCGCTTTCATGATTTAGTGGTATCATCCTAACCTCCTCACCTTATCCTCTTCAACTTATAAAAGGAGAGGAGCTCTCATGGAGAAATTTAGTTGGATTGAGCTTGGGAAATTTATGTTGGCTTTGAGCTTTTCTTTGTCAAGATAGATTGTGAGTAGAAATCAGATCCATGGTCTCAGAATCCTTGGAGAAAGAAGTGTGTGGGAAGCAAGGAACTGTTGGAAGGAACCTGACAACATCAAGGCATGTGGTTGTATCTTTCTTCCACATTATATAATAGAATGGCATGTTTCTTTCCCATAAAATCATTCTCATTTTATTACATGACTCCTTGATCACATGTTTAAGTTTTCATTGAATATATTATTGTTTCTTTCACTTTGGCTGGTTTGTGTTTCATTGCAGGATCAATAGCACAAGAGCACCGGAGCGAAGCAGGGACAAAAAATATATAAGGAAGTGAGATTCAAAGGTATGTCATCGATTCCTTATTTGGTAGTAAATTCAATGATTATAACTTAGGGAAAGCGTCATGTCCTGTCTTATTTTGTTCTAGATCTAGGTGGATCTAGGGAGATCAGTTTATGTCTGCATTTACCGATTTATCCAATAACAACTGATCCACTGGAAGAAAAAACCATGTTGATATGGGACCCTGATCTACCTATGCCTTTCGATGACCTATTTGAAGTCCATGAACCACCCATGTAAGTTCTGGCTGTGAAAACACAAAGTAGGGATCAACCTGTCACAAATGACCTTACCACGACCCAAATTTCGGGAGGAATACCATCTCCCGATCATCCGAAAGCACCTTTTTCTCCCTAAGAAACCCTATAAATACCCATACATGAGAATCTCCCAAGATAGATTACAACATAGTTGAATATTTGAAGAAGTTGAAGGCTAATGTATCAGTTATGGACATATGTAGAATCCCCTAGAAAAAATACCTCCTGTCACATGCTTTGAAATCAGTAGAAATTTCTACGAAGAGCACTGACCCTGGAAGAAATCTAATCCCCACAGATCTAGGGAATAAACCAACTGTGAAATCTTTCCTTGAAGAAAAGAAGGTCAAACCTTTTGTCCCACCTTTCCTTTTAACAGTCGAACTATTTAATAGAAACCTCCATAATTGTTTGGTCGATTCAGGAGCATCCTCTAATGTTATGCCACTATCTATTTTCAAAAAAACTAAACGCAGTCCCTCTTAAGAGTGATAAACATGTAATAAAACTATATAGAACCCAGGTGAAGGTCATGGGATAACTTAAAGATGTAATGATTAGAATAACGACACATCCTAAATTTGTGCAAGTGATTGCCATCATTGTAGTAGATATCCTAGAAGCTTACGGGTTATTATTAAGCCGAGATTGGTCTGAAAAGTTAAACAGACACTTTAGTACAGACTGGGCTCACCTTTGGTTTCCATTAAAGGGGCACAAAAATATGATCAGAATTGATAGGGAAAGATATCTGAAACATATGGTCACTGACCTAGAAACCCAAAACGAACCCTCATCGGCAGATTTCCCCATGCTAGGCAATTATTCCTGTGATTCCTACTTCGGGAACTTCTCCCCTCTCTCATCTGATGTCCCTCTTACTCAAAACTCCGAAATCATTTTTTGAGAGGAATTGTCGACCATGGCAGAAGAAACCCTCTTTTGCCAATAACTTGCATTAGAGATCACATAACTCACGGGAAGAAAAAAGGAGAGTAATAAGAAAGGGGAAGCTGATAGATTTTGCCTGCAAGTTTGGACCTTATACTTTGATGGATCTAAATCGCTAGAAGGGTCTGGGGAAGGGTGCATCCTCATCAGTCCAAAAGGTAAATGACATTTCTTGTCCTGTAGACTAGAGTTCGAATGCGCAAACAACACTGTCGAGTATGAAGCTCTAGTACAGGGGCTAACGAAAGCCATAGACTTAAACGTCAAAGAGTTGAAGGTTTTCAGAGATTCTGAAATCATCGTTAGAGAAGTTAGGAATACTATACATTGCAATTCTCTACACCTAAAGAACTACCAACAGGA
This sequence comes from Picea engelmannii, assembly GCA_009831015.1. Lineage (NCBI taxonomy): Eukaryota > Viridiplantae > Streptophyta > Pinopsida > Pinales > Pinaceae > Picea > Picea engelmannii. The sequence continues at coordinate 492,221 of ML782614.1, forward strand.
AGTGCACAGGCTAGTAGAACATTTTGAATCTTTCAACATTACAATGATTCCCAGAGAAAAGAACATTCTTGTTGATTCTATGGCCACTGCTGCTTCAAGGCTATCACCTCTAGTGTTGATACTAAGAGGGGGGTTAATCAGTATCAAGTAGAATTTTTATTTTTTTTCAACTTATACTTCAACCATTCAATTATATCCAATGAGAAATGAACAATAGTATAATAGTTACACCAATACACCACAATACACCATGCACAATATATGAGAAATGATCAATAGTTATTGTTCAAGGGAAGTAATGGATTCCAAAGGTAGCTACAAATTTCAAATGTAAAGGGAATGATAAACCTCCAAGAGGAATATACAATCCTCCAATATCAATAGAGGTTTTAACTCTCCATCCTTTCCCCTTCCTTCCACCCAAGAATATATTAGAGATAATAAAACTTTACATTAAATCATCACCATCAACCAACCATCACATAGAACCTAATAATGCTTCCTGAGAGTTCTTCAATTATTGGAATACTCTAATCCTGTAGATAATATTACTTAATGTATTCTATGAAACTCCTCCAATTTTCACTACTTGAATCCTCCCCAAAAATAAGTTATAGAGAGAATGGTAGACCTTGTTCAATTCTAGTTTATTCAGGAGAGCGAACTTGTACAGAGTGCCCCACATTCAATATTTAACATCAAATTCTGAAACTTGCACACAAGAAACCAAAGTCCGTACTATTTCCAATGAAATTTGTCCCACCGAATTTGGATTCTCTATGAATAATTTATGACTATTTAACCTAGAACACCTGTTTATTGACTAGCTTCAGGACTAGTAAAAAACCCTATCTTGCACATAGTGTATCTCCAAAATTATAGCAAACAAAGTGATGAAGTTTTTACCACAGGTACCTTGATATGTCTTCTCAATACCATAGCAATTTCACCATCTGAATCATTCTAGAAAAAATGTTATAGCAAAAATGGTAAGATGACATGTAAATAACATACCTTAGAACACATCACCAAAAGACTTCATCCTCCCTTGAAATCTGGCCTTCTTTACTTTTGATTTCCTCTGAAATTTGACTTGTGTATCAAATTAATGTATAATGATATGTATTTATACCATTTATGTCACTTTCTTTTAACATTAGGTCCGACCTGACACTTTCTTATTTTGTAATTCGTTTCTTTGATTATCTTCAGGGCCTACAAGTGCTTCCTTCTCAATTCACTTTGTCATCTTCAAAAATTCATTTATCCTTAACCATGAGGATCCACGTGACATGCCACCTACCACCGGAAACAACATGATGCATAATATCCATCCATGGGTTTTGTTTCTACATGTACATTTTCCTTCATGTTCAAATACCTTCATCAATCTTGCGGTCCAAAACCAATGACTAGGGTTGACATCAATGACAACAACAAATCTTCCAACAATATCCCCCTTTGTCATTTATGGCAACACTCATGCTCCCCCTATCGTCATGATCCCAATTTCTCTCCCCCCTTTGAAATCAATGGAAAAGGGTAGGGCTTCTCCCCCTGAGTTTAATGGAGAAAGGTAACTCTCTTCTTTGGGGCTACTCCCCCTGTACATGTGGCACTCAATAATACTTCATCCTTATTTTTGGTCTTTGGGAGTTTTTCTTCCTTGGAATCCTTTTGTGTGGCTTCTTTCTTCTCTCACTTCTTCATGTCTAGGATGTATATGTTGTTTGGTCTTCTTGTTGCAGTTGCAACCAATCTTCCTGAGTTATTTTCTCCGATTTTACATTTTCGGGAGTCAAACGTAAGAGTGTATCCTTGATCACATATTTTGCTGACAATGAGGAAATTATGCTTCAGATATTCAACCAATAGGACTTTTCCTTCTTTTACATTTTCACTTCCAAGATTTACAGTTCCTTTTCCAAGTATTTTGGTAGATGAGTCATCTCCAAATGCAACATTTCCACCATTTTTCTTCAAGCTGATAAATTTTCTTTGATCTCCAGTCATATGAGATGAGCACCCACTATCTCTAAACCATTCATCTTCTTATTTTCATTCCTTAGCGACCAATGTTATTTGACAGTTTTCATTTTGTGGAATTTCTTTCCTTTTCCATGTTGTAGTTGGTATACAGACATTTGGCATATGATTATCTTCCTTCATCTCTCTGCAATCTCGTGCTTTGTGACCAATATTATTGCTCTTGCAACATACAATATTTTGATCCATTAATGGGTCAAATGAATTATAATTTTTGTTGACAGGTCTACGAACATTTCCATATCTACAATTTTCACCATTCATGTAGCTTCCATAGTTATGCCTTTCATTGATTCTACAATTGATTTCCTTGTGTCCAAAATTTCCACAAGTATAACAATGTCCAAGAAAGAAATTTTGATACCTTGTTAAGCCCTAATATTGGCTCATTACCCATTAATTGGGGCATATTAGATTAGTAATGTTATTTTATTTATGTAGGATTTAGGCCATTAGTTGTAATTTAGATTAGTAATGTTATTTTATTTATGTCGGCTTTAGGCCATTAGTTGTAATTATACCTCCTAGTCTCCTATATATACCAAGGAGACATTTTCATTTTGAATCATCTTGTACTTGAACA
>ML782614.1:499879-525998 GCA_009831015.1 Picea engelmannii
TCATCTTTTACTTGAACATTTAAGTGGGGTAAAAGGAGGTTGCCCCCTCGAAGAGGCTTATTATCTGAAATTATCTCTTTTTCAAGGCGTTGAGTACTTTTCCTAAGGTTTTTCTATGCTATATTGATGTTTGGTTCTTAACATACCTGGGAGTAAGTGATCTTCTTTGTGGTGTGGTCCATCTGGGTTCACAATCTATTCTTCTGTAGTTTCCTTCATAATGATTGTTTTCATACCTGATGGGAGAGGATCTTCTTGATGTCTCATTCCTTTTGAATTCTAGTCTTCTATCTTGTTGTTCAACTTGTTTTGGAGTGTTGGTTTCATCGTTTTCATCTTCCTTCTCTTGTTTTGTTGTCTTCAAACTATCATTGTATCCTAGTCCTATATTTTCATTTGGATATCTTTGATTGTTAAGGATCTCATCTGGTTTTTCAGTGATTTTTTCGAACTTCTTCAACTTTTCTATTGTCAATAGTAGCTCCCCTTTTGTGTGATCCAATTCTTCTTTCAATTTCTCATAATATTCTAATTGTTCCTTCAATCTATCAATGGTATTTTCAATCTTGTAATTCTCTTCTTCACAACTACTCAATTCACCTTTTAGTACTCTGTTTGTGTTTCTAAGCTTGTTATTTTCAGTTTCAACATGCTTCAACTTTTCAAGGTTCTCGTCTTCTTATTCACTCTCTGCATTGTCTTTGTATCCCCAAAAGGAATCAAGGTTAGTTTCTTCATCTGAATCTTCTTCAGAAATGATTTCTTCTTCTTTAGAATTCTTGTGATCATCATTCTGGGTTTCTTGGGTTATGAAGAGGACTTCTCCTCCATCATTATCTTCTTCATCACTCTCATATGAGGAGATGTAATCATCCTTGGAGTACAAGATCTTTTTATTGTTGATACTTCTCTTTTTATAGTAGAAGTTTTCAACAATATGTCCTATTATACCACAATTAAAGCATTTGAGATGAGACTTACTTTTGTATCTTCCACTTCCCTTATGGAACCTTCTTATGAAATTTTCTATTTCTTCGTCAAGGTCGTATCCTTGTCTTTTGTCTTCTTTATGGCTTTAAAGGCCGATTCATTGTTTGGCTGGTCACTTTCTGTACCTGTTCTCATTTCATATGCTATAAGAGACCCATGTAATTTATCCATTGTCATTTTGGTCAAGTCCCTAGTTTCTTCAATGGAGGAGAACTTAGCATCATACTTCAAGAGAAGTGATCTCAACACTTTTTGTACAACCAAGGATTTATCGAGCTCTTCACATAATCCTCTGATAGCATTAACAACTTCATCAAATCTAAGAAAATATGTTGCAATATATTCCTTTTCATTCATCTTCAAATTTTCAAATTCTTCTCTATGTCGTTGAAGCTTGACCTGCTTAACTTTTGGATCACCTTTGTAGATAATCTTGAGTTTGTCCCATACCTCTTTAGCAGTGTTGTAGCCCATCACTTTTTTAGCAATGATTGGTGCCAATTCTCCTAGAATAACATGTCTGTCTTTTGAATTACAACTCATAAGCTTCTTCTCATTTGGATTGGTTGGAGCATTATTTGGGATTACATAGCCATTTACAACTGGGTACCAAATGTCTACTCCCAAAGATGTTAGGTAATTTTTCACTCTATCACTCCATTATGCATAATTTATTCCATCAAATCTTTGAATCTCATTTGAAATGTGCTCATGGCCATCCATCTCTGCTCAGGATTTTCCTTTCAGTGGTTAAACTATTCTAAAGGAAACCTGCTCTGAAACCAATTGTTGATACTGAGAGGGGGGTGAATCAGTATCAAGTACAATTTAAAACCTTTTTCAAATTATAATTAAACCATTCAATTATATCCAATGAGAAATGAACAATAGTATAAGATTTACGCCAATACACCACAATACACCATGCACAATATATGAGAAATAATCAATAGTTATTGTTTAAGGGAAGTAATGACTTCCAAAGGTAGCTACTGCTTTCAAATGTAAAGGGAGGGATAAAACTCCAAGAGGAAGATAAAATCCTCCAATATCATGAGAGGTTTGAAATCTCCATCCTTTCCCCTTCCTTCCACCTAAGAATATACTAGAGATAATAAAACTTTACATTAAATCATCACCATCAACCAACCATCACATAGAACCTAATTATGCTTCTTGAGACTTCTTCAATTTATGCAATTCTTCAATTCTTGGAATAATCTGATCCTATAGATAATATTACTCAATGTATTATCTGAAACTTCTCCAAGTTTCACTCCTTGAATCCTCCCCAAAAAGAAGTTATAGAGAGAATGGTAGACCTTGTTCAATTCTAGTTTATTCAGGAGAGCGAACTTGTACAGAATGCCCTACGCTCAATATTTAACATCAGATTCTGAAAGTTGTACAAAAGAAACTAAAGTCCGTACTCTTTGTAATTAAATTTGTCCCACTTAATTTGGATTCTCTATGAATAATTTATGACTATTTTACCCGGAACACCTGTTTATTGACTAGCTTCAAGACTAGTAAAAAACCCTATCTTCCACAGAGTGCATCTACAAAATTATAGCTAACAAAGAGATGATTTTTTTACCAAAGGTACCTTGATATGTCTTCTCAATACCATAGAAATTTCACCATCTGAATCCTTTTAGAAAAAAAGTTATAGAGAAAATGATAAGATGACCTGTAAATAACATACCTTAGAACACATCACCAAAAGACTTCATCCTCCCTTGAAATCTGGCCTTCTTTAATTCTATTTTCCTCTGAAATTCGATTTGTCTATCAAATGAATGTATAATGATAGGTATTTATACCATTTATGTCACTTCCATTTAACATTAGGGCCGACCTGACACTTTCTTGTTTTGTAATTATTTTCTTTAATTATATTCAGGGCCTACATGTACTTCCTTCTTCAATTCACTTTGTCATCTTCAAAAATTCATTTCTCCTCAACCATGAGGATCCATGTGACGTGCCACCTACCACCAGAAACAACATGATGTATACTATCCATCCATGGGTTTTTTTTCTTCATGTACCTTGTCCTTCATGTCCAAATACCTTCATCAATCTTGTGGTCCAAAATGAATGACTAGGGTTGACATCAATGACAACAACCAATATTCCAACATCTAGAGGATTATGAAGCCTCCTGGTTCACTGTGGAGCTACTCTACAAACCATCGGTGCCCAACAATATTTCTAGTTGGAAGGCCTTTGAAGGAGATGAATAGATCATAAGTGTTTTGAGTAACCAAGATAATTTCAAAGAATTGGCTATTGATGATCAAGTATTCCAGGAGAAATCAACAAAAACCGACTCTCATACAGATCAATCGACTGACAAACCAATGTATCACATGATACCGAAGGAAATAACCAACTTAGAAAACATTTTCGACCCGAGGGAATGATTTAAGGGGTCAAAAAGCGTGGATACTGATAGTTCCTATCCCATGCATGAAACTATAAATCTAGGAACCCCAGAAAACCCCAAGAATGAAAATCTCGGTAAGACAATATCTAAAGCGAAAAGGAAGGCCTATCTAAAAAAATTCAGAAAATATCAAGATGTCTTCACATGGTCCTACCAAGATCTGAAAACTTACGATACCCGTATTATTCAACACACTATCCCATTAAAACCCGAAGTGAAAGCCTTTCAAAAGAAGCTCCAGAAGTATCATCCATCCCTAGAACCTCTCATGTGTCAGGAGTTAAAGAAACTACTCGATGCCAAGATCATTTTTCAAGTTAGAAACTTTGCATGGGTAGAAAATTTGGTTCCTGTGAAGAAAAAGTCTGGCGAAATTCGCCTATGCGTAGATTTCAGAAACCTCAACAAAGATTTAGAAAAGGACAACTACCTAGTCCCACCAATGGAGAAAATTTTGTAGACCGTGTCTGGCTCTGATATTTTCTCCCTGTTGGATGGTTTCTCAGGTTACAACCAAGTTCTGATTTCAGAGGAAGACCGTTTGAAAACTACCTTCCGAACCAAGTGGGGAACCTTTTCCTATAAACCGCATGCCCTTTGGGTTAATCAATGCAGGAGAAACCTTCCATAGGGCCATGGACATAACATTTTGAGGACTGATTAACAAATGTGTAGTAGTTTTTTTGGGCGACCTAATGGTGTATTCAAAGAACAGAGAGGAACATATCCAACACTTAACCCAGATTTTTGAAAGGTGTAGAAAATACAGTATATCTTTAAAACCAAAGAAAACTATCTTTGGTGTTGAGGAGGGTAAGCTGTTAGGTCATATTATATCCCAGTAAGGAATTCGTATAGACCTAGAATGAGTCAAGGCTATAAATCATCTCTCTCTACCTCACAACAAAAAGGCAATGTAATCCTTCTATGGGAAAATCAATTTTGTAAGAAAATTCACCCCCGATTTCGCCGAGACTGTCAGACCATTACAAAAAATGATTCTCAAAGATGTTGAATTTAAGTGGGATGATGAAAGAAAGGATGCTTTCAAAAATATTAAGACTACGATATCTCAAGATCCATTGTTGCGAAGCCCCAATTTTAGTAGATATTTTTTCCTCTATACTTTCGCCTCCAACCAATCGTTAGTTGCAGTATTGACTCATAAGGATGATCACAACAACAAGGCTCCTGTGTCGTTCATGAGCACTAATCTCCAAGGAGATGAACTAAATTATTCTTCCATCGACAAGCAGGCTTATGCGGTTTACAAAGCAGAGAAACATTTCAGATCTTACATCCTAAAGAATCATACCAAAGTCATAGTGCCTCACGCTACGGTCCAATCCTTATTCACTGAACAAGAGATGGGGGAAAGAAGGGGGAACTAGATGGTAGTAGTCCAAGAATTTGATCTGGATATAAAATCTGCTAAATTGGTTAAAGGACAAGGGTTATTCCAACTGACAGTTGAAGCTCAGGACCAAACAAATGAAGACCTCAAATGGGAGAATGAAATGGAATTGTGGTGTGGTGAAGCTTCATACATTTCCCCAGGGAAAGAGTCTTGGTATGAGAATCTAACTTATCTCCTGAACCATGGGACTTGTATAGAAAAAATCAACCCTAGGGAAAGGAGAGATCTCAGGTTAAAATCCACACAATATCACCTCATAAACTAGGTACTCTTCCGGGTTAATTACGATGGGGTACTTTTGATATGTATCGAACGCGAAGATGCTGACAAATTTCCGAAGGAATTACATGATGGTCCTGCAGGTGGCAATTTCACAGGAAATACCACTTCTCAAAAGATACTGAGAGATGGCTATTATTGGCGTACCCTATTCAAGGATGCTCACACATACGCTAGAAATTGTAAAACTTGTCAAATAAGTGATGGGAGGGAGAAGAGAGTAGTTGTCCCACTCCAAATGGTGGCCTTTTCCAGGCCATTTGAGCAATGGGGGTTAGATATCATAGGAGAGATTACACCAAATTCCTTAAAAAAACATATATATATAAATATTATTTCACGAAATGGGTAGAGGCCATCGCTCCGACTTATGTAAACGAAAAGGTGGTGTTCCAATTCATAGAACAACATCTGATCATAAGGTTCGGTATGCATTCTATTGTTGTTTTTGATAACTCTGCTTACTTTTCCTCCACACTATTAACAAAGTTTTCTCTAGATAAAGGAATCATAATCAGATACTCTGCAAACTATTATCCACAGGGAAACGGAGTGGCTGAATCAACTAATAAGAACCTAGTGAGGATATTGAAGAAAAAATTCACAGACAACCAGAGGAATTGGCACTGCTCACCTCATAATGCTTTATGGGTTGATAGAGTCACACCAAAGGAATCCATCAGGAATTCTCAATACTTTCTGTTTTACGGATAGGAAGCTATTCTCTCGAATGGGCTTTATCTTCCATCTCTTCAACTTGCCCAAGTTTCCAGAGGACAACCTTGATCAGTCATACAACAAAGAATTGACACCCTGGTCATGTTAGAAGAAGAGAGGGAAAAAGATAAGTCAAAGTTCATAGCTCATCAGTAGTTAATAAAGAGGTGGTTTGACAAGCATAAGGCTAAAGCGAAGAATTTTGAAGTAGGGGACTTAGTCCTAAAATGGGATAGAGAAAATGAGACGAAAGGAAAACATTCCAAGTTTCAGAACCTATGGCTCAAACCTTTCCAGGTGGTCAAGAAGATTGGGGCAGGCACTTATCAGTTACAGAATCTAAGGGGAGAACCTGACATCCTCCCAGTGAATGGCCAAGCCCTAAAACAATATTTCCATTAAAAAAAATAATATTTTATGTCTTGCGTGCGTATTTTCGTGATTTTTGGTTTTAGCTAGGTCGATTGCGAAATGTATTTTGTTTTCTTTTTCTATTTGGACTTATGTGATTTTGAAGTTTGTATTTAGCAAGACACTAGTTGACCTTAAATCATGTGACATGGTGAACTTTGTCCCTAACTCATCGCTCACATACAACACGAGAAGCACTGGGGAACCTGTAGTTGTTTTGAGGAGCTCTCTATCTAACCTGCGCAAATGAACAACTTTGGAGAAATACATAAGTGTCTGCCTAGTGGTCCGGTAAAATCTTAAGGGAAAGAAAATAAGATAGAATGGGCTACATGTACCTCTAAGAAAAACCTAGCAAAGAATTCACCTGGACCTTCTCATGTTGCAAAATAACAGACGTCATCCTCTCCCACTCACTCAGGGAATTCTTTTGAAATAAAATGAACTGTATCAAATAAGTGAACAATAGGAGAGGGTATGCAGATAACTTCGCCAAGGATATGGATGCTCGCTGGTAGTAGAGCAAGGTCTGTGACTCCGGGGTGACTCCGTTGGGGCTATGGATGCTCCCTGGCAGCGGAGAAACACCGTAGCAAGTGATTAAAGGTAACTAAGGCTCCATGCCAGTGAATTATTTACTATGTTTTTTTCAAAGAGGGTGTGAGTCAGGGTTACAGAAAATGAAGGAGGAATAAAGGTCGAAAAACCCACATGAATACCCAGAGGCATCAACCGAAGAGTTTCAAATACAAGGGTAAAAGAGGCTCTGATTCAAAACTAGTTCAGTTTTCCACCAACTTTTGCATCAGCCAAGCCCAAAGGAAGAACAAAGATTCTGCTTTCTCCCAGGAAGTCACCATTTCAACACACCCTAAAAATCCTATGTCAAATTTTACTTTTTGGGTACCACTGGATCATTGCACTGTCTGAATTCGATTTCCTTTTGAGAAATTTTTTGTCCTTTCTTGTTCTTTTGACTCTGATGAGATTTTCATTTTTATTTAACTCTATGAAACCCCATGAATTTAAAAGGCTTAACACTTAAAATCAGTAGCTAAAACACTTCACTCGACGTGCTCAAGATTCAACATCAAAAGGAATTAAAAGGTGGAAAGGAATCACTCGGAAAACCTCAGTTGCCGAGCACTAATCTTCACCAGTATTGGTGAAAGGAAGTTTTGTTTCTCGATAGGTATCACATACGGAGATCATCGATAGCTGATCCCCTTCGGTATTGGTAAAAGGCGAAGGGAGTAAACGTTTAAAAGAAAGAAATGATATCGTCGATAGCCAATATACGACGCGCTAATCGACATCGGAGAAGACCAAATCATGACGAACATTTCGACCATGATAAAAAGTTTTCCCCAATTATCGATTCCCGAAGTGTTTCGACATCAGGAGTTTTCGAAGAAACTAATCCAAAGAAAAACGCATGAGAGGTTTATCCCCAATCACTGATCAACGATATTTTTCGGTGTCAGCGATCCCAGGTTTAGTTTAGAGTGCACAACCTGAATAAAGTCCCAAGTCCGACCAATACCCGCAAGTTAAGCCACTGGACTTCGATACCACGTGTCCCAAGCTAGTTGTTCCATGTCAACACCATACGATGAAATCGATCGGCGTCAGAGGTTTTTCACAGAGGGATATCAACGAAAGCATCCATAGCACATCCCCGATCCCCCCACTAAGAAAGTAACACGATGGGATGTTTTAAGGGATTAATCAATACCAAATATAGCATTAGTTTCTACTTCGTGCATGAATCAAAAAAGATGTTTGAAATTACCAGTAGAACACTTCACCCTCTACACTTTTTCCATCAACCCACGATGAATTAAATTTGTAGATATTCAGCAGCAGATCGGTTTAATTTTCACCCATCACCTGAATTAATTGGTCGATGTGACATGGTAAGTTTTTCCCCATTTAAATTATCTTGAGCCATTATAAACGAAACCATTTTGCGCACAAAGGAGTTTCAGAGCTACAAAAGGAGCAAGCCGAGGAATTCAAAAGCTGTCGAGACTACTCGAGTATGAAATAACCAGTTTAGCAAGCTTTATAGGTATGTACCAGTCTGGATTTTTGTGCTTATATTTCATATGTATTTTATCCAGTGTTACTCTATATGCATGCCCTAAAGGATTGATCTCCCTTGAAGGAACAATGCTTCCAAGAAAAACAACCCCCAGGCGGTTGCCAAGGGTGCCCAATATGAAAGAACCAGAGGTAGGATAAGGCTCGTACCCAGGGCCAACACAACAATTAGAATTTTTTCCAAGGCTAGAATCGGTCATCAGGACATCTACAAATAAAGCTTTCACTCAACCTCCGGCCTTTGGAGACATGGAAGCAAGTACAGGGACCAAGGTGGTACCTCTACACCGGGGATAACTCTTCAAGAAGATAAACCGGGAATAATTCCCAGAATATATCCCACACAGTGATCCTAATATGAGAAATCTTGATGACGAAGTTTTTCTGAACATTTGAAGATCATTCTTGCACATGGTAGTAAGAATAAATCCAGTGTTCCCCTGCATAGAACTCTTAAAGTGGCTCATCAACCACATAGACACACAAAAATGTTTGATTAATGACGTCAATGACGAGTGTGTCGGGGTTTTTCTTCCGGTAGAGGTGAAGAGTTATTACAAGCTTAGAGACTCGGAGGAGCGGCTGAACACAGATTTCATTGTCAACTTCTATGAGAGCCACGACACCGACCAGGTGATGGCTTCGTGGTGGAGAGAGGATAAAAAGTACACCAATCGAACCTCCAGCTGGTACCAGGCGACCAACTTAAGGGATCTGTATGTCTATCTAATGGCTCTCATCTGCTGGTTGTATGGGGAGAAATATTGTTCCAGGTTTTTAGAGGCATCATTTCCAAGCAACTGAGCATTTTCATACAACAGGCTCAGACATCGAAAGAAGGAGAGACTCCATCCTTCTACATGGATTCATATTTACTAGATGTCATCTGCGCCAGAAATTTATTTTCCGGAATGAACTTGAGTTGGCACACCTCAGAACTCCAGGTCCATGTATATTTCAGCGCCTTATGGGAGAACAGGTAAAAAAAATACTACTCCCTCATCTGTGATGAATTCATCGCTCACATTCATTTCATCCTTTTCTTGAAAGAGTGTTAAAGGCTATCGACTGCAGCAAAAAAAGTGATAGAAAAATTTGGCCACTGGTATCTAGATGAACGTGATACCTACATTAGGGTATTCAGGGCCACTGGAGCACCTCATCTCCTACTAGCGCATGTCCCCGATCAGCTTGTTGTGGGGGAAATCTACTACAATACCATCCTGCAAGGCTACAACACTACTGTGGTGAAAGATAAGAAGTAAACATTTATACGTTATGGATTCCATATAGGTTTCTACCTAGTAAAATACACCGCTCAAGCCAAGAAGGAAGGACTGAGCCAATTGGAGTTCTGATTCTAGACCAACCATTTATGCAAACATGACCTGAGGGGTCTAGTCTTGAGGTACGTATCGTAAGTGTCGTCCTGCTAGCCATACACCCATGACAATTTTGAAGATGAGGTCTTCACGAAAAACGCCCAGGATTGGGATGAAGTTGTGGCAAGGATGGTCGATCCCAAGATGACCAGGTTCAAATCCATGAGCCTGGATGAACATTCAATGACCATAGATAAATTGGCTCAAGAGGCCCTCAGGGCTAGAGAAGAAATGGTAGCAGATGAATCAACAAAGATTCCCTAGGTCACCCTAGTGCAAGATATAGGTTTCCCCATGGTTAAGGACATGCAAGAGAGGGGGTTACTCATGTTAGGACATGCACAATGGATAATTGACCAACTATAAGATGACCCATAACTCATAAATATGGCAAGGCTCCCTACTGACAACCCAGATGAAAGCTAGACAAGACCAAGCGACCTTGAATTCATAGACTTTGATGAGATTACTGGGTTAGATGACCTTGAATTCACAACACCACCAGTTGGATTTTCGACAGGTGTTTCGACTCATCCAGAGAAAATCGAAGCATCGGGGAGGACCAGTGTGTCAAACCCCTTAAGTGATATGATAAAGATATATGATGATGACGAGAGCCTAGAAGTATCTCGGGTGACCCCTGTATGTATCAAAGAAGAAAAGTTACCAGAGAAGACATCTTCCCTTGTTCCCGACACTCAAATTCAAGGGATTCCATAGAGCGAGAAATAGGTCGAGAGAGGCCTAGACACTCAACTTCCCAAGGCACTAGAGACCCAAGCGGACAACCCAAATAACGAGCTACGTTTTGATGAACCAAAAGAAGGAGCTCCACAGTAGGAAATCAACGTCTCAACAACCGATGATCAAGTAAGTACCGAACATACACCCGATGCCTGAATTTCAATCAGTACTCAAACTCCTGATGAGTGATAGACATAAGCCAGGCCTTCAGAGAATAGAGAGGAGGGTCAAGAACCCAGTCTCGAACAAGTATATAGCATCAGGAGTCTGGGGAATACACTCACCTGGGGAGATCAACAAATTAACGAACCTGTGGACGAAGTAGCCGACATACATGACATAGCTTATGATCGAAAAAGGAAGGCTATCATCCAGAGGACCACCAAGAAGAGGAGGATTACTTTAGATCGCTCCATCCTCATCACTACATATGAACATCTGATCAACACAGAGCATGATAATACATATGAACTCATTGATGCAGGGATGGAAATCATAGATTCCACCATGGACAGAGCTAAAAGAGATGGAGAGGAGCTGGTCGCTTCCCTGAAGGAACTAGAACACTTGCGCTACTTGGAGAAATAATATCAGGACACCAGAGAGGCCGCGATATACCTAAGGAGCGAATTCAAGGAGGCCTAGAACAAGTTTACGAATGAACGACACCTATTCACTACAAGGATATCCGAGCTTTAGGAAGACACCTTCATGGAACTTACGACATGCAAAGATATGGAGAGGTGGTATGAGAAAGCACAATAGGCCGTGGAAAGAATCAATTATATCAACATGATGGAAAAGGGTTGAGACACTGAAGAGCACGACATCCAAGTGTTAAGAGAAAGAAACATCAACCGCATCAAGAAATTGACCAATTATTGGTAAAAAATGGCTCAGGAGCGTCATCGGGAGATTCAAGAAAAATGGGCCAAGTGCGAGAAGATTTGGGTCAAAATCAACAAGGCAATGACGGATATCGGACTCCCCGAGTTTGGCACACCTGATGACTTTGTCGACTTGTAGGACATAGTTAAATCACACACTCAACAAGACTAATCAAGGGTCGAAGAAATAGAAAAGGTGACAAACATGGCACCAAGTCAGGTATTAAAGCTCGGGCTATGCTACAACAGTTAAGAGCTAGTCTAGTCAAGTATTGGGCACATGCAGTAGATATAAGAGAGATTCACTAGGCCTCGATGGAAAAACATAGATTCCCATACGCCAGCACGTGCGAGGATATGTTCATCAAGTGGTCGGAGTACGAGAAGAGTCATCCTCTTAAGTGATATCTTGAGATGACTCTTAGAAAACTGATAGGAGAGAACGCCATGTGGCGATTTTTTTTTACTTATTTTCTCTTTAGTTTTTATTTTTAGTTAAATTTATGTTATAAATAAGAGCATCAACCGATTAGTTAAGGGTTGATGGTTTTTGCAAGAAACTCTCATTTTTGGTTTTGTTAAGAACTATTTTGGAGCTTCCTTGAATTGAGAAGTCCTTTTGGACTAGAGACAAGTTTGTGTTTTCATCAAATGCATGCATGATTGGATGTGGAGAAGAACTATTTCTTATTTTGTCTCATGAGTGGATGTTGTAATGAGTAAGAGCTACTAAATCTATTGATGAGTTATCTAATGCAATGTTTTACAATTCTTTATTTAATGATGAAAATAAATCTTTGTGTTATTATGTGATTGATGATTAGAGTGGAGTGCATTATTTTTCTTGCCATCGTTTATCACATGTATGTTTTCTTTCTGATAATTTGTATCTCAGTCAGTAATTGGAATACTCACATGGTTAACGTATTAGTACTAGGCCTGTGGTAGACGATAACCAACTGCATGCTAGAGTAAAGGGTTATCCCAAGCTCAACTTCTTCTCTAGTAGTTAAACTTGTTCCTATTCTGTTACCTAGTTGGTTTATACTGGATTCCATCTTATATCGGTCCTACCTAAGAAAAAATACAAAAAGATAAAGTCTAAGCTGAAGGAGACGCCTTCAGAAGAAAATGTAAATCCTATTGATTAATTGGCTGGATCGCAAGATTTGGAGAACCATTCCACTATTAAACGTTGTAGAGTCTAATTGTGCCTCGATGGAAGGTTTGGTTCCTACTATTGAGTTAAAGAGATCTAGGACCCATCAAGAGGGGGGTGAATCAATAATAGAGTAATTCAATCCTTTTTAATGACAAGTGCAAGTGTTATATCAATGTAGCATTATCATCCAATAGTTTCAGAGTAAATAAACAAAGAAAAAATGAGCAATCATACAAATACACAGTACACCGGTGTTTTTACGTGGAAACCCAAAGTGAGAGAAAACCATGGAATGATTTTTCTTTTATGTCTTTAAGAATTACATTCATTGGAAGAACTAACTTCCTTTGTTTTCCAGCTGCAACTGGAAGGATTCTCCAACCCCCTAGTTTCTCAGGCTACAACCCGAGGGAAGCTCCAACTCCCCAATTCTCTTACTACAACCAGAAGGAGGCTACAACCCCCTATGTTCTCCGGCTAAAACCAGAAGGTGGCTACAACCACCTGTCCTTGCCTCTTCCAACCACCCTGACATATACATAGAATGATGGAACCACTATCACACAATCACTGTGAGATACACGGTTGTAAACTTGTACCCATCAACCTGCACCAAAAAACTTGTACCAATAACCTGAACCATGCATCAACTTGTACCTCAACCTGTTATAAACATGTACCATAAACAAGTGCATCAACCATGCACCAACCTGTACCAAACAACCTGTAATCAACCTGTACCATAAACAAGTGCATCAACCATGCACCAACCTGTACCTCAACCACTACCATGAACAAGTGCATCAACCATGCACCAAACCTGTAGAAATAACCTATCACAACAACCTGTCTCATTAATCTTATCAACCAAATCAGATCTACTCACCAAGATCAATCACCAAGACAACTCTCAAATATGTGCATCAACCAAGCATAACACAACAACTCATAATCATCACCAAGATCAATATGTGCTTCTAATAATAGACCAATAAACGTATGTTGCATCATCCATAAAATATGTGTCAACAATACTACTAACAAGTCCCTCCAACCATGTACCAAGTATGTACCAATCATGTATCAACTACTCATAAAATATGACTCATCAATATGTACCAACATCATCAACTATACACCTCATGTATGTGTCAACTCATCAACTAATTGTCTCAACCATGTACCCAACATGTACCTCAACCAAAAGCCCTCATCAATTTCATCATCTAAATCTGATTTGTAACTTTGTAATAGACCTGGTGTATATGATCACATACTTGCAAACCTTCCTTAACTTTAACAACAAGAGACTATCATTTTCATCAAACTTTACTTTAGTCTCACATGAATAGTTTTGGGTTAGTCAACAACCCTAACTTGCAATAATCATAACTATGTACATGTAATGAATAAAGGTATAAAAATAGTACACAAAGTTATTCAGTGTCTTGTCTGAAATTTCTCTGGGTTTCACTTCTTGGAACCTCCCATAAATGGAGTTATAGAAAAAATAACATACCTTATTGAATTATGGCTTATTCTAGAGAGCGAACTTGTAGAGAGTGCCCTGAACGAAATATTTGTTGTATGGATCTAAAAATTGTACAAACATACTACATACTGTACTATAACTAATACATTTGGTCTTACTGAATTTGGATATTTTATGAAGAATTTATGAAGTTTTACCCTAAACACCTATTTTAGACTGGTTTCAGGACTAGCCAAACATCCTATTTTCCATGGAGTGTAACTCCAAAAATACAATGACACGCAAGATGAAATTTGTATCAAAGATATTTCCTCAACTCCCTCCCAATTTCAAGGTCTGTGTCATTCTAGAAAAAATGTTATTACGAAAATGGTGAAATGACCTATAAATAACATACCTTAGAAAACATAATCAAAAGAATTTATCCTCCCTTGAATTTCGGCCTTATTTACTTCACCTTCCTTCTGAAATTTGGCTTAGATATCCTTTGGCTACCCTAGTCACTTGTAGATATTCAATATTCTCAAGTGTGATGAAAATGAGAAAGCCTTGCCTCTTATTTATACTTTCATGTAGCTTCCTCAAAGGGTTCCCTTTTAACCATCTTAACCCACTTCTAACCACTTGTCCACTTAGTAATTTATCCATTAACTTTATTATTTAAATAATTTCTTTTGTATCAACTTTGACTTATAGTACACTCATCACTTCACTTTATTATTTAAATTACCTTCTAACCATTTTAACTCACTTTCCTTTTTTTTAGGGCTAACCCACTTCTAACCATTTGTCCACTTAGTAATTTCTCCATTAACTTTATTATTTAAATAATTTCTTCTTTGCAACCACTTTGACTACTTTGACCTTTTGGGGCTTCTAGATGACTCATGAGGGTTCTCCAACTTCACATGGCCATAAATATCTAACCATGAGGAGTTATGTGAAGTTACACATACCACTAGAAATGACATGACATGTAATATCCATATAGAATAGTCTTGCCTGCAAATATATCAAAACTCATACCATTATCCATCAAATAAACTTGCGTCCATTACCCAAACCTTTGTGCTACCGAAATTTCTTCAAGGGTTGACATCAGTGACAACCAACCCAATTAATCAACAATATTCCCCTTTGGCATTGATTGCAACACTCTAATGCAATACTGAAGTCATATCACTCATGCTCCCCCTGTGACCATCGCTCCCCCTGGAACCATGCCTCTGTTCTCTTTCTCTAAGCATTTACCTTTGCATCTGATAAATCTCTCCCCCTTGTCATCAATAGAAAAGGTATCTTTCCATCCAGGGATGCTCCCCCTAATTCAACTGTCCTTGTGGATACTCCCCCTAACCGAACTCTTCCTGAAACTGATCCCCCAACCTGAATTGTCCTCTTTATGGTGCTTCCTCATGTAAATCTAATACACATAAGATAAACATTAAAAAAATTTCATTTTGGTGTAGAAATTACTCCAATATTATTCTCTGCAACATGTTCCCATATGATGGGTGTTATATATGCTCTAAAAACACACTAAAAACCCTCAATTAAATTGTCAACCCGGAGTAAGTAAACTTAGAGTTGCAGCAAAATATATGCCAAAGGTAGAAGGGCTGGTAGTAGTATAGTCTAACTAAGGAAGTGGCTATCTAAGGGCTAATCTATTCAAACAAAGCTATCTAATGAGAAAACACTACTAATCAACTTTAATCTATGTAACCTAAGTAATTTTGGGCCAAGGATCGATGGATAGTTCTAAGAAAACAAGTAAAACCCCTACTTGAAGCACACTAGTTCATAACAATAAGCAAAATCAACTATTTAAGAATAACAATAAGCAAATAACAAAAGCAAACTACTTTAACTTGCCAACCTAAATTCAATGAGCAACTATCCTATGAAAGCAAGTAAATAAACAAGCAAGCAACTATTCTATTAAAGCAAGTAAACAAGTAAGAAAAACAACTAACTAACCTATTAAAGCAAGTAAACAAGTAAACAAAACAACTAGCTAACCTATTAAAGCAAATAAACAACTAACTACTCCAAGACAACTTCTACTGCAAGTAATCTAATAAAAAATTCTCATTGAACAACTATCTAGTCTAAGAGGCAAGTGGTCTATATTCTTAATTCAAACTTCAAAACTATTTCTAATTCATAAAAGGAAATCTATTTAATTGAAAGCAAGAAGAACTAACAACTAATTTTTATTCTATGATAAACAAACTTCTCTCTAATCTACCAAAGAAAAAGACTATCTATCCTGCAACAACAATAAAACTATCTTCTAAGCTATGAAAGAAAGAAACTATATATTCCGATCTACAAAAGCAAGAAATTACCTTTTAACCTATGAAAGCAAGAAAACTATCTTGTAACCTATGAAAAACTCAAATATAGTGTTGGTGGTTGTGTGAATGTCTTCGGTGTCATATAATATCTCGATGGCACTTGAAAACAAAAGATAATTCAAGTGGTATAAGCTCAATATTGATCTCAATAGCAAAGTGAAAGGTATGGATTAAACAATCCAATAAGAATTTAGCCATTACGGAAACAATGCTAATTACCCTACATATTCATGGAATTATTACTCATGTGTTAACCATCAACAATACATTGAGATTTTAATTGTACTTCTGTGCTATGTAAGGAAAATTCATAACTAAATTCAAGCATTAACTAAGAATTATAATTGCAATCTAATTCTAGGAAAGAATGTACATAAAATGAAACTATGCTACATCTATTCTAACAATTCAAAGTGCAAGAAGTAAAATGCTTAAAAACAGGAATTAAAACATGACATATAAAGAGTAAACTAATGAATATATTAACCAACAACTAGTTAAGCAAGATCTACAAAAAAATGGAATAATCAAACTACAATTGAAAATTGAAACTAACCCTATCCATCCACCGAGTCCTCGTTAAAGAAAGCATGTATTAAAATTCTGTTCTAAAACTCTGTTTTAACTTCTATTTTAAACTTAGTTTTAAATTCTGTTTCAGCATAAAAAGAGTCCAATCTACCATTTAATTGCACATGGGGTTAGTGTCTAAATCTGAAATCTTGCTTCTTCTAACTACAAAGTCAGTACATATTGACAAGATTCTTCATAACAACCTGTAAAAGCTAAATTAAAACAATTAAATCACAAAAAACAAATTAAATAACAAAGAAGTAAAATATAATTTCATGTACAGGAAATAAAATAAAAATGCATCCACGCTACTCAATCTGTGGCTACCCTTCAAATGCACACCACGAACTTCAGAACAACGATTTCACCATTAAAACTAAAAACGCAGGTTTTACATAGTATGGAAAAATGAAAATGACAAAGCAAAGCTAAAATCATTTTTGGCTCTAACACACAACTTCTTCTAATGCTTAACTTCTATCTGACCACCATGGTGGTATTTATAATATTTACAGACCAAGTGGTCGACCACAGGAGGGTTGAACCACTTCTAAATTCAGAAAATTTCATTAATGGTGCCCTAACTGCTGAAATAGAGCAAGCACCATCTTCTTCAATCTGAAAGGCATCACTGTGTACTAGTAGGAACCCCACTCAGTTGCAAATGTGGTCTTATGTCAATCTTCTTTAGCAATCTTGAACTGGTGATAACCTGAAAATCCATCTGTAAAGGAATATACCTCATGTCCTCCTACATTGTCTAACACTTCGTCAGTAAACGGTGTAGGGAATGGGTCATGCAAATAGGCCTTGCATTTGGTTTCAAGGGGATATTCATCTCTCCTATGGGCCCTTTAATGCCCTTCATATCAGTGAACTTGGTTGGGAACAAGTCCTGATATTCATGCAGTAGTTCTGTGATCTTATTAATGGTGGCATCATCCCAATAATCTCCAACATTAGCAAGCTTAGGTGCTTTCTCTGTTCCAATATTAAATTTCTTGATTTTTATCGGTTGTCCTATGAAAGGTAGTTTGACTCTTGGTGCTTCTACATCTCTCCATCCTTCTAGTTTTGCAATGTTCACATTACTAGGATCATAATCTTCATCAACATTGATATTGTAACATACTTGCAATTTTTGAAGAGGTTCATTCCGTTCATCCTCTTCTTGATCCACAGGGAGGCTAGGTGCCTCCTCAAATACTTTCTGTCTGACAACCTGTAAAGATTGATCCACCGAGGGATACTAAATTTCAAATAAGAACGTAGCTACAAAATTCTGGGTCATACCTTGCCAATCTGCAGTGGTGAGGCACAATTCTGCTTGAATATACCAGTTGATGGGTGTTGTGTCCAACGTGTTGATGAATTTATGCATCCACTGTTCTTAAGGAATGCTTCTCCAGGCCTCCTCACAACCTCGCACATGGTCCTTTGGACAAATTTGACCTATGTATCGAACTTCACATCCTTCTACTTGTTCTTAAAAGCGCATTTCCATCAAAGTGTGACATTACATCTAGTCCGTGATGTTATTTTTATGTGTCCCCCACCATATTGCTGGAGTTGCTTTCAAAGCCTCATCCAGTGCCAACAATATCTGTTGTACTAGTACAATTTCTTCAAATTCTAGTAAGAAATTTTCTAAGTGATTCAAACCATCAAAGGTGGGAAAATTACTTACTGTTGTGCCGATCCAATGAACTTCTCTGGTCAATATAGAACATCGTCGCACATAAACTTCATACATTTTGTTCTACGAGTTATCTAGAGCTTCTTCTGAGTCTGATGAATATGCGTTGTCACTTCTCTAGCTTAAATTCCCATCTTCTATAGGGTTAATGTAATCCTACTGTCTTACTGTCAATTTTTATATATTCTCTAGCTCATATGTGTGATCTTCTTCTCTGATGGGTTCTATGTATCTTCGAACTTCATCAGGATCCAGAGGTGCAATGACCCTAAGGCCATCACCTTCAAACGTCATTCTTCTTTTCTTTAAGTCAACAACAGTTGAATTGTTGAAATCCCAATCAATTCCTAACAACACAGGATAAGGACAACTATCATCAACTATCTCAATCACCTTGAAGTCCACAAATGTTCTTACCCCGTTGATTTCCATAGGGACATGCTCCAGTCTCCCAAAGGGGCTTACTGCCTGCTGATTAGCCATGCTAATCCTGATAGGGGAATAAATGAACTTAGGTTTTCCCATCAGTGCCCAGTTCTGCTTCATCATAACATTGACTTCTGACCCTAAGTCGAGGACCACATAATCTATATCATAATCTCCAATTTGAGCATTAAGGTATAGTTCCTTATTTGTCCTTCTCTTTATGGATAGTTGATGTACTGCTTTATTCAACAAAGGATCTACCCTTCCTATCTCATATTGTCTGATCAAAGTTTGTAGTTCTTGTATGGATTTTTCATCCTTAATCAAATTAATGCAAGTACATAAGAATTCCATAAGATTGCTTACCTCTTTTCCTTCTCTGGGCAAAGTAGATTGATCAAAGGCTAGGGGAATTACACATTCTCTCACTTCTGGCTGTGCCTTTGATGAAGAATCCTGATCTCCTCTGAATTCTCTTCTTGCCTCTTCAAATATCTTCTTTTCTTTCCTCGAATCAAACTCTTGTGTCTTCTCTGCATCTCTTCTAACTCCTGATTCTTATGTATTTTTTCTTGGAGTCACCCTGTCTTCTCCTGTAGCAGCGCCTCCTCTAGTGATAACAAAGACTCTAGGATCCACTTCCCGAGGTTGTTCTAAGATTAATTGTACTTGTGGGTTTCCTCCTCGTCTCTCCTGAAGTTTGGCTAATAGCACAAGACAATCTTCTATGACATGTTCAAATGAGTTGCCGTAGCTACAAGTGGTACAAGGGTTCTGATAGTCCCTTTCCAAGTGCCATGGATATGCGTAGTTGCAACAAATGATCTGACCTCAACCTTGGCCCATGCCTCCTCCTCATCCTCTTCCTCTGAATCCACCGTCAGAGTTGAAGTTTCCTCTTCATGGAGAGTTAAACTGCGTAGTATTCCCTTCCTGCTGTACTTCACCTTGAATTCTATATGTGTCTCTTGATATTTCATGCAGGAGGTCATAAGACCTACAATCCTTCTCATCATGCACCATAGATTTACAGAATGTGTAGTAAAGTTTGGTAAGTATCTGGACATATTTTTTCATGTAATAGCATTCACCATGGCGATGCCTATTTCTACATACCTCACAACAAGGTAGGGTAACCTGATTCAAAGGGATCGAAGCTCCAGAAGCCAAATACTCATGAAATATAGGACAGTGCTCCTTGTCATGGCCCTCTAATTTGCATCTGATGCACCAAATATCTTCTCTTTTATCTTTTCCCTTGTCCTTTTTCATTTCTTCGACCTGCAGTGATAAGCTAGTTAGATGACTCAAAATTTGACTCATACCTGAGCTAGACTCTCCCATAGGGGTTGATTCTAGTTTTATGGAGATCTCTAGTGCCTCAACTTGCGAAGCGATCTTCTATTTCATCAGTGATGCAGGAGCATCGTAAGCAGCCAACAAAGCAAGCGCAAAGGCAGAAGACAACTGGAATTGCACCAACGCATATTTTGAGGATGTTTTGAATTTGAATGAAGAAGCTTTAATGTAATAGATGGGGGACGTAATTGCCCTTAAATGTTTTGAGTTTTAAAATAGATTTGGAGCATTGCTCTCATCTATCAGATATGGAGGTATTTATTTGTATTGAATGTAAAGTAGGTAGCTTTTACTTTTGATTAGCTAGCTTAGAGCTATAGGAGGAAAAACTTGTAAAAGACACCCTCGCTTGTATCATTGTATTATGAAGAATTTATGTAAGTTGTTGAGCTGTATAAGAGAAGAGCATAGAAGAAAAAAGATGGTAGGATTGTATGAGACAGATAATTATTGCTACTGAACCATGTACATGAAAAGTGAGTTAATATAAGAAATCTTTGACTCAAGTTCGTGGTGTTATTATGCTTACTGTTTACATCTGTTGAATGGTATGTTTGCAGTTGTTTTGTTTCTCTGTTATGCATTTATTTCAATGCAATGTGTATGCTTGCAATTTCATGTTGAATGTATGAAGTCTGTAAGGAGAGAAGTATGAGTTTAAATTGTTTCTCGTCCTGAGAAATCCTGTAAAGAGTGCAGTGGATGTCCGGAAGGCATGCATTGACGAAGTTATGAGTTTTATCTCAGAAAGCTTATGAGGGATACTGTTGTTCTTACTTCAACAAAAGTGTAGGTGTAGCACAGAGTCGTGCAAGGTGTGCATAGGTGAGTGGAAGCCTTAGGATTTATCAACTAAAGACGAATTTTGAAGGACTGCTGCTGCAAAGAAGTGCACAAAGTAAAAACGTCAAATAACCAGAGGTTATCTGTGAATGCTGCAAGGAGTGCATGCAAGAATCCCTTTGAAATCCTTGAGTTTGCAAGTGAAAGCTCAGGAAGGAAAGAACCCTAAAGAGTTCAAGGGAAGGTGAGTGTCAAAGTCACCCAACAGACAGAAAAGCTCAGAAGGTTTGATGCCGGAGTGTTTGGCAGATGAGTCTTTCAAAATTCTGAGCGGACGGTGGAAACTCTTCGAGGAGAAGTATCGATTTTCCGAGGACCATTGGAACCAATTGACCAGCGAGAAGATCAAGGCCAAGTGTTTCTCAACACTCACAAGCCCAAGAGGAATAGAGACTGTTGGATTCATATCAGCAAGGGTCATTGATCTCGTGGTTGAATTTCGTTGTTTCAGAATTTTGGAAGTAAAGAAGGATGTGACTTAGAATTGAGAGTTTCAAAATCCTGATTCACAAAGTCCCAATAGAATCAGGACCGTTCGATCATGGAACGTGTAAATCCTTTGATTTGGGGTGAAGAGTTATCATGGTTTCGACCATCAGCGGAGGGAGTCGTTGCATTTTGTTTCACTGATACGCGAAATCCTAGGTGCCAAAATATTGGGCCCCAGGTTTTAGTTGGAGGTCACATTAGGGAAAAGTCAAAGGGAGGAGTCAGAGACCCATTATCCTTTTCGGGGTTTCGGGGATTGAAGAGATAGAAGGAATCACATATGGGATCGCGAAGTTGCGAAAATAGAAGTACCCTTTTGGGTAAAGGTTGTGGTCTTATCAGCGATCATGTGGGTGAGAGTTGGCACTTACTGCTTGCTTGTACAGGCATAGCTCCAAAGAAGGACCCATGGCTAAACACTTGTGTATTAGAGATTCTTGTGGGGAATCAAAGAGTCAATCATATTCGAAGGGTGATTAAGAATGATACTAAGACTGGGAGGTCAAGCAGAGCCTGCTGAGGTAGGGGGTGCTACGTCAAGAGTGGTATCAGATCACAGATTCTAAATTTTGCATGGAACAGATTTGAACAATGCCACCTAGAAGACGTCAATATAGACAAATGCCCGATCCAGCTGTGGAAAGGGAAATGAGAGAACTCTGTTCTTGATTAGATTATATGGAGACAACACAGAGATATAAATTTGATGCTGAAGATGTCAGTGAAGCCGAAAGTAAAAATGAGGCTAGAGCTGAAGAAGAAGTTGTAGCCGAAGATGCTGCAGAAGAACGTCTATTTAGATCTGTTGTAAGAATCGGAGCCAGAGCAAAGATGGATATTCCGATGTATGAAGGAAACTTAGATGTTGAAGAGATGCTAGATTATTTTAGAGCTCTGGATAAGTACTTCGACTATGAGGATGTAGAGGAAGATAAGAAAGTTAAACATGTCGTCACTAGACTTAAAGGGCATGCAACACTGTGGTGGGATGAATGACAAGTTGAAAGGGATTGCAAAGGCAAGAAAAGAATCAAAATATGGGATAGAATGGTTGAAAAAATGAAAGCCAAATTTATACCCAGGGACTACCAAATTAATCTGTTTCGAAGAATGCAAAACTTGAGACAGAAAGGGATGACAATGAAATAATACATTGAGGAATTTTACAGGCTCAACATTAGAGTTGGTGATCGTGAAAGTGATGATGAAAAGGTTTCTAGATATATGAATGATTTGAGATATGATATCCAGGATGAGATGAGAATGATGAAAATAAGGAATGTGGAAGATGCTTATCAAATGGCCCTGAAGGATGAAGAGAAATTGGCCCAAAAGAAGGGTCAAAGAGGCCGAGGTCAAAGTTAGAGTAGAGGCAAAGAAATTTCCCAGGATAGAACTCAGAAGCCGAAGGAAGAAGAAAATAAGCCTCATACTCACCCTGAAAGAGGAGGAAGTTCACAGGGGAGGCAGTATGCCGACATAACTACTTTTCTGCGAGCCAGAGGAAGAGGAAGAGGCAAAGGAGGTGAGATAAAATGTTTTGTCTGTGGAAAGATCGGACATAAATCTTTCGAATGTCCCGATAAAATAGGGGATGGAGGCGAAGCTCAAATTTTAGAAGCGCAGAGGAGAAATGTTGAGGAAAAAGATGCAGAAGGCGGAATATCCTTAATGATGCAGAAAATTATCCTAAAGCTAGAGAAAGAGATAGAGAATCCAGTCCAAAGAAACAGTTTGTTCAGAACTGCTTGCAAGACCAAGGATAGGGTATGCAAGGTAATAATGGACAGTGTAAGCACATATAATTTAGTATCCACAGAGATGGTGGAGAAGCTATAATTGGAGACTGTTGCACATTCGATCCCATACAAAGTCTCGTGGTTACTAAAGGGACATCAGGTTGAATTTAAAATAAGGGGGATATAAGGATGAAATTTTATGTGATGATGTTCCCATGGATGTCTATCATCTTTTTTTGGGGAGACCATGGCAATATGACATATATTTTGTTCATGATGGGAGAAAGAACACATACACCTTGGAGAAGAATGGTAGAACACATATGTTACTGCCAATTAAAGATGAGAAGGTAAAGGCAGAAGCCAACAATACTATACTTCTCATGAGTGTGAACGAACTTCTTGAGAACATCAAGAAAGATGAAGAAATGCAGTTTGTGGTGGTGAGAAAACATAGAGTCATCTTAACCAGTACCAAGATAGATGATGTACCTGAGGAAATTCAAGAACTGCTGGAGGAATTTGCTAACATAGTAGTGGATATATTACTTTGTTTGTTGCCACCCATCAGGAGCATAAGTCATCATATTGATCTTATACCTGGAGCAAGTTTACCAAACAAAGAAGCGTATAGATTGACGCCGCGGGAGAATGAAAAGGTTAAGAGACAAGTCCAGGATTTGATGGACAAAGGGTTGGTTAGAGAAAGTTTGATTCCATGCATTGTACCTACAATGTTAAGTCCAAACAAGGATGGTGGATGGAGAATGTGTATAGACTCGAGAGCTATAAACAAGATCAACATCAGGTATAGATTTCCTTTACCAAGGATGGATGACTTGATGGATTGCTTGAGTGGAATTTTTTTTTTTTCAAAAATTGATTTGAAGAGTGGATATCATCATATTAGAATGAGGGAAGGTGATGAATGGAAGACAACATTCAAAAAAAATGAAGGAATGTATGAATGGCTTGTCATGCCATTTGGTTTGACGAACGTGCCAAGTACTTTTATGAGGCTTATGAACGAAGTCTTAAAATATTTCACTGGGAACTTTGTAATCATGTATCTTGATGATATACTGATCTTCAGTAAGACTGAAGGAGAATATCTGGAGCATTTAGATGTAGTGATGAGAAGATTATAGCAAGAGAAGTTGTTGATCAATTTGAAGAAGTCGTCTTTCATGAAGACATAACTCATTTATTTGGGTTTTGTAATCTCTTTGAATGAATTGAAGATGGATCATGAGAAGGTTAAAACAATCAAGGATTGGCCATCACCCAAGATTATCTTTGAAGTTCGAAGCTTCCATGGATTGGCTAGTTTTTACAGAAAATTCATCAGGAATTTTAGTGGGATATGCGCACCTATGATGGAAACAATAAATAAAAGAAACAAATATTTTCATTGGATAGAGGAAGAAGAGAAGAGTTTTAGGTTGCTGAAGGAGAAGATAACTGGACAGCCAGTTCTGGTTCTACCAGATTTCAGCAAGACATTTCAAGTGAGATGTGACGCAAGTGGATTTGCAATTGGAGCAGTTTTAATCCAAGACAACTGGCCGATTGCATACTTTAGTGAGAAGCTGAATGAAACCAAGATAAAATATTCCACGTATGATAAGGAGTTTTATGCAGTCATACATGCATTGAAAATATGGAGACATTGGTTCCAAAAGAGTTTGTCTTGTATAGTGATAACCATGCTTTACAATTCATAACTCGAAAGGAAAAATTGAACCTGAAGCATGCAAAATGGGTTGAATACATGCAGAATTTTACTTTTGCTATAAAGCATATTTCTGGAACTACTAACAAAGTTGTTGATGCTTTGAGTAGGAACTGTTTGACTCTGCAGAAGTTTCGTGTGAATACCTTAGGTTTTGATAGCCTTAAGGACATGTACAAGGATGATGCGTATTTTAAAGAGGCTTATGAAGCATGTGAGAACCCAGTTTTCAGAGACAAAAGCCAATGGATCAAATATTTGATTTAGAATGGACTGTTATTCGAGGGAAATCAATTATGTATTCCGAAGAGTTCTATGAGAGAGAATCTTCTGAAAGAAAAACATAGTGGGGGATTGGATGGACATTGTAGCACCCTTCCATAGGATGCTAAGAAATTAACATTTATTATCTGGCATGAGAATAAAGACTTTTTTTATTTTATTTATTGTTGTTTAATACAAGTCATTTATATTTAGTTTTATTTTAATATTTTCCTCAAAATATCTAGATAAGGGAGGTGGATGGATAATGATGAGGTGGTTGAGGGGACTTGGGGAAGTGTGTATTGAAACTTGATAAATAGGGAGAAGAAGAAGAGAGGAGGGGGAGGTTGGAGCATGATGAGAGGTTGTGACATTTTTGGAAGAGATGATTCTTGTGATAGTTTCCTTTGAGCATTTGTGCTTTGCTGTTCTTGGGGTCACAAGCACGGAGGGCCAAGAAACCGAAAGGTTTCTTGGAGCTAGGAAGCCGGCTAGGCTCCTAGTTGGCAGGGAGGATTCCGTTGTTTCACTCTGGGCAAGCGAGAAAAGAATGCTTGGAAGCGTCCAGGACTACAGTACAACCGGTGAGCTTCGACAAGCTAAGG
>ML782614.1:526048-548041 GCA_009831015.1 Picea engelmannii
CATGCAAAAGGAAAAAGACAAAATACAAGGTTGTATCAACCATTGCCAGTACCAGAGAGGCCATGGGATGCGGTAAGTATGGATTTTGTGTTAGGACTCCCAAGGACGCAAAGAGGTTTTGACTCAATATTTGTGGTAGTCGATAGATTTTCTAAGATGGCACATTTCATTCCATGTCAGAAAACTAGTGATGCATCTCACATTGCAAATCTGTTTTTCAAAGAAGTTGTTAGACTTCACGACTTACCCAAGAGTATTGTATCGAAAAGGGATACCAAATTTGTTGGTCATTTCTGGAGGACCCTATGGAAAAAGATGGGGACTAATTTATCTTTTATCTCAACATATAATCCTCATATGGATGGACAAACTGAGGTTGTAAACCAAAGTTTGAGAGATTTGTTGAGGAGTTTGGTGGTTGAACATCTAAGTCAGTGGGATCAGATTCTGCCACAAGCGGAATTTGCATATAATGATTCATCAAACAGGAGTACAGGACAAAGCCCATTCCAGATCATGTATGGAATGCATCTGAGAGGAGTATCTAAATTAAGGGACTTGGAGCAGAATGAATTCAGGAGTGCTAGCGTAGAGGATTTTGCAGCAGAGATGCAAGAGCTCCATAGTAAATCTAGAGAGCGATTAGAAAATTCCAACCAGGAATATAAGCGCAGAGCAGATCAACATAGAAGAGAAATTGAGTTTGAAGTAGGTGATTTGGTTTTAGCACATCTCAGAAAAGAAAGGTTCCCAAGGGGAACGTACAATAAGCTGAAGATGAAGAAAATTGGGCCATGTAAGATCATAAGAAAGTTTGAAGAAAATGCTTATGAGATTGAATTATCATATGAGGTAGGAATATCACCCATATTCAACATAGCAGATCTATATCCTTACCGATTAGATGAATCAGAGAGATCATAGGATCAAAAGGAAGTTCAATGGGTTAAACAATTGCCTATAGTTGAAAAGTCGTAGATGGAAAAGATAACTGATCAGAGAGTTGGAAAGAAAACACGAAAGAAAACATACTTTGAATATTTGGTCAAATGGCAAGGACACCTGATTGAAGATGCCAATTGGGAGAGCGAAGCAAATATCCAAAGACATGGAAAAATAGTGTAGGAACTCATGAACAGGAGTTCATGAATTTTTCAACCAAGGGAGTATGATGCAGGAGCATCGTAAGCAGCCAACAAAGCAAGCGCAAAGGCATAAGACAACTGGAATTGCACCAATGCATATTTTGAGGATGTTTTGAATTTGAATGAAGAAACTTTAATGTAATGGCTGGGGGACGTAATTGCCATTAAATGTTTTGAGTTGTAAAACATATATGGAGTGTTTCTCTCATCTGTCGGATATGGAGGCATTTATTTGTATTGAATGTAAAGTAGGTAGCTTTTACTTTTAATTAGATAGCTTAGATATGTAGGAGGAAAAACTCGTAAAATACACCCTCGCTTGTATCATTGTATTATGAAGAATTTCTATAAGCTGTTGAGCTGTAGAAGAGAAGAACATAGAAGAATATAGAAGAACATAGATGGTAGGATTGTATGAGACAGATAGTTGTTGCTACTGAACCATGTATATGAACACTGATTTAATATAAGAAAGATTTGACTCAAGTTCATGGTGTTATTATGCTTATTGTTTACATCTGTTGAATGGTATGTTTATAGTTGTTTTGTTTCTCTGTTATGCATTTATTTCAATGTGATGTGTATGCTTTCAATTTCATGTTGAACATATGAAGTCTATGAGGAGATAAGTATGAGTTTCAATTGTTTATCATCTTGAGAATTCCTGCAAAGAGTGTAGTGGATGTTCGCAAGGCGTGCATTGACGAAGTTATGAGTTTTATCTCAGAAAGCTCAGGAGGGATACCGTTGTTCTTTCATCAACAGAAGTGCAGGTGTAGCACAAAGTCGTGCAAGGTGTGCACAGGCGAGTGGAAGCCTTAGGCTTTATCAGCTAAAGAGGAAGTTTGAAGGAATGTTGTTGCAAATAAGTGCACATAGTCGAAGGGTCAAATAAATAGAGGTTATTTGTGAATGACGCAAGGAGTGTGTGCAAGAATCCCTTAGAAATCCTTGAGTTTGCAAATGAAATATTAGGAAGGAAAGAACCCTGAAGAGTTCAAGGGAAGGTGAGTGTCGAAGTCACCCAACAGATAGAAAATCTCAGAAGGTTTGATGCCAGAGTGTTTGGCGGAGGAGTCTTTCAGAAGTCTGAGCGGACAGTGGAAGCGCTTCAAGGAGAAGTACCAATTTTCCAAGGACCATTGGAACCATTCGATCAGTGAGAAGATCAAGGCTGAGTGTTTCTTAGCACTCACAATCCCAAGAGGAATAGAGACCATTGGATTCGGATCAACAAGGGTCGTTGATCTCGTGGTTGAATTTCGTTGTTTCAGAATTCGAGAAGTAAAGAAGGCTATGACTAGGAATCGAGAGTTTCAAACTCATGATTTGTGAAGTGATGATAGAATAAATGCCACCCGATCATGGAAGGTGTAAAGCCATTGATTTAGGGCGAAGAGTTATCAGGGTTTCAACCATCAACAGAGGGATCCGTTGCATTTGGTTTCGCCGATATGAGAAATCCTGGGTTCCGAAAGATTGGGCCCCAGGTTTTAGTCGGAGGTCACAACAGGGAAAATTCAAAGGGAGGAGTCAGAAACCCATTATCCTTTTCGGGGTTTTGGGGATTGAAGAGATAGAAGGACTCACATCTGGGATCGCGAAGTTGTGAAACCTGAAGTACCCTTTTGGGTAAAGGTTGTGGTCTTATCAACAATCACGTGGGTGAGAGTTGGTGCTTAGTGCTTGCTCACATAGGCATAGCTCCAAAGAAGGACCTGTGGCTAAACACTTGTGTGTTGGATATTCCTGCGGGGAATCAAAGAGTCAATTAGACTCAAAGGGTGATTAAGAACGATCCTAATACCGTGAGGTCGTGCAGAGCCTGCTGAGGTAGGGGGTGTTGCATCAATCAGAGGGAATCTGATGTGTTGTATGAGGGCTACAATGAACCACTCTTTGTTCTGTTCATATGGGATCTGAAAAATCAACCGGCCTGTCAAGGTCTTAAACCTCTGATCAAACTCCCAAACAGGTTCAACTACTTTCTGCTTGATTTCTTTCAACTCTGTAATGTACTGTGATTCCGACTTGGGTTTCTTGAATTCAATGATCAATGCAATCTTAATCTCATTCAACGGTTTTGGCTATGCAATTCCTTGGATAAATTTCATGTACCATCTCAGTGCGTGTTTTGTTATGGTAATACTAAACTGAGCTCTCTTAACAACTTCATTGGTGAAATTCTTAATACTCTACATAGCTTCTCATAAGAACCAATGATGATTAGGATCTTCAAATCCATATCCCCTAAAGGTGGGTAACCTCATCTCATCTGCCATAGATATTCCTAGGTTTCCTGACTGAGTATGTGCTAAACTGCTTGTAATAGCTCTCTGAGTACTCTGATAACTCTTACTACTCTGGTTACTGAATTTTGCTAAAACAATAGTAGGAGTAATAGTACTTACTTCAACAGTCTACACAGTTCCCGATGTTTCTGACTCTTCTCGGTGAGGTTCTTCAGTCTTCCCTAGCGGACTGTGAATGTTCCTCATTCAATAACTCTTGTTTTTGTCCACTGTACAACCCTTCTTCCTGTGATGGTGGTTCATGATTCTGCTCAAACAAGTTCACTAGAGGAAATTCTCTAAAGGTTCTCCCACTGCGCGTATGTCCAACCTTTGTGTCGCTGTCACTATCTGAATTCTTGAACATTAGCTTTTCACTATGACCCACTACTATATCTTCAATATGTTCTTCTCATGCAATATCATCTTGATCTTCAACTTCAAGAAGTGTAAAAATTTTCCTCTCGGTCCCTTAAATAAATATCTCTCTTCTTGGTTATATGATTCTACTCTATTAATAGAAAACTCAGTAATGTACCCTCCAATGGTACTATCAAAACAATGATCTACTGCTCTTAACACAAATTTATCAACTCTCTTTACCTTCTTGATCAACGTCGATGTCCAAACCACAGGTGGTTTGAGTCTAATTTCAAACTGGGTATTTTCTAATTTGGCTAGCCACTCGTATAGCTCCTTATGAATTCCTCTAAATAAAATCTCATGTATATCAGTAAAGATATACCTTCCCAACCAATCCTCTGTACTAAGATTAGGGTTCTTATTCTGATCTTCTACGAAGTCTTTTTCTTGTTCTTCTATCCACTTCTGAATATCTGTCTTCGATGGAAACCACCTTGATATTCCCTCAAGAAGATCCCGATCCAGACAACGGAACCATTTGTTGGCACAGGGGCATACCCAAGGTTCAACTCTAACAACGTACAAACAAGCCCTAACTACTGGCCTTTTCGGCAACACCTGCGAAGAAAATGTAGTGTCACCCGAAGTAGCGATAAGGGGTTGCAGGACATAGGTGTCTACAACCAGAGGAAATGCAAAGCAGATCCAAGGAAGCTCACACACATGGATCTATTTATTCTTTACCGACTCAATCCTACTTCGCACAATATATCTCAGATCTAACAAAACAACACTATAACAACATATCAAATGACAGAGATAATCAACAACAATCACACATAACGCCAAGATATACGTGGTTGACACTCTCTCTAGGGCTACGTCCACAGAACTGTGGTTTATAATATATTAGATGAAAGCATACAATTTTATCTGCACTCTTAGCTTGCTGATCTCTCTTTCTTTCTCTTCTTCTCTCCCCTCCTTATGCACCCAGCTGCAGGGTTGATCTTCGCACCCAACTGAAGATCTTACAACACAGACTTATTCTCACCACACAATAATTCTCTCTCAAAACTAACAACAATAACTCATCATAACATAATTGAACCCATCCCAAGTCCTCTTGCCCTTTATTTATACATTACATTGACTCTCAGACAACCTTAAGCCGAAACCTAGGTTTCAAAACCCTAAATGCCAAAAACCTAAGTGTCTAAAACTCTAGGTCAACTTGACCCACATTTTTAGGGCTTCGCCAACCTATCTCTCCTTCTTTCCTGCAAGGTGCTCCAAAGCATCCATTGGTGGATTTTTCTGCTTGCTGAGTTGTCCACGACCAATCTTTCTTGTTGATATGTCTTCCTCAATTTCCCCGTCCAACAACTTTCTTTCTCTTACTTTGCTCCTTCTTTTCTTCTCTTTTGTCCACTTCGACCCAATATTAGTCAACTTGTCTTTTGCACAGTTCGCACTTCACGCTTCTTTCCTTAATCCTCGCAACCTTCCATAACCAAGGGCCAACACTTTTTTTCTTCTCTTAGTTCATCTAAAGGACAAATCAATTCTGCTTCATAATTGTCTTCCTTTTCAATTAGTTTTTCTGTCTCATTTGCTTCATGGCATTCTATTTCAAGATGTCTGTGTTTTTCATAGTTAAAGAAAAACAACATACCTCTGGTGATTATGTACTCTTCATCTTCTGAATCTGTTTGACATGGTGAACATTATTCTCCTTGATCTGTATCTGCATCTTCTTTGGCATTTTCTGAATCTACGATGGGTGAATAATATATGTCATATAACTTATCCCAAAGTTCTTTGGTTGATGAACATTTACCAAACTTTTCTCTTACTGGATTAGGTAATCCTTCCCAGATGAAATCCATTGCTATTTTGTTATTCTTCTTCAATTCATTCTTGGTTGCAATCTTTGCCCTTTTTGAACTATCATATCCTGTAACAACTGATAGCCAAATATAATTCCCCTGTGCCTGTAAAAATACTTTTGTCCTTTTGCTCCACATATCATACTTTAAACCACTCTTATCATTAAACATTGGTACTCCATTCTCATAATAATCGATGATCTCCTTCTAGTGGTTAAATTGTTCCCTGAAGGAACCTGCTTTGAAACCAATTGTTGGATTACTGAGAGGGGGGGGGGTGAATTAGTAATAAAGTAATTCAATCATTTTAACCACAAATGCAAGTGTTATATCAATGTAGCATTATCATCCAATAGTTGCAGAGTAAATAAACAATGAACAAATGAGCAATCATACACATGCATAGTACACCAATGTTTTTACGTGGAAACCCAAAGTGGGAGAAAGCGACATAATGATTTTTCTTATATGTCTTTAAGAATTACATTCATTGGAATCAACAATTTCCTTTTTTTTCCAGCTACAACTGGAAGGAGGCTCCAACCCCCTAGTTTCTCAGGCTACAACCTCAGGGAAGATCCAACTCCCCAATTATCTGGCTACAAACAGAAGGAGGATACAATACCAAGGTGGATACAACCACTTGTCCTTGCCCCGTACAACTGCCCTGACGTATAAGTAGAATGATGGAACCACTTTCACACTATCACTGTGATATATGTTGTTGTAAACCTGTACCAATCAACCTGCACCAAGCAACCTATACCAATAAACTGAACCATGCATCAACCATACATCAATCCGTACCTCAACCTATAATCAACTTGTACCATAAACAAGTGCATCAACCATGCACCAACCTGTACCAAACAACCTATAATCAAACTATAGCATAAACAAGTGCATCAACTATGCACCAACCTGTACCTCAACTTGTACCATGAACAAATGCATCAACCATGCACCAAACCTATATAAATAACCTGTCAAAACAACTTGTCCAAACAACCTATCACAACAGCCTGTCTCATCAATATTATCAACCAAATCAGATCTACTCACCAATATCAATCACCAAGACAACTCTCAAAGATGTGCATCAACCAAGCATAACACAACAACTCATAATCATCGCCAAGATCAATATGCGCTTCTAATAATATACCAATACAAATATGGTACACCATCCATAAACCATGTGTCAACAATACTACTAACAAGTGCCTCCAACCATGTACCAAGTATGTACCAATCATGTATCAACTACTCATCAACTATGACTCATCAAGATGTACCAACATCATCGACTATACACCTCATGTATTTGCCAACTCATCAACTACTTGTCTCAACCATGTACCCAACATGTATCTCAACCAAAATCCCTGATCAATTTCATCATCCAAATCTGATTTGTAACTCTGTAATAGACCCGGTGTATATGATCACATACCTGGAAACCTTCCTTAACTTTAATAACAAGATACTAGCATTTTCATCAAACTTTACTTTAGTCTCACATGACTAGTTTTGGATTAGTGAACAACTCTAACTTGAAATAATAATAACTATGTACCTGTAATGAATAAAGGAATAAAAATAGTACACAATTCTATTCAGTGTCTTGTCTACAATTTCTCCAAGTTTCACTTCTTGGAACCTGCGAGAAAAGGAGTTATAGCAAAAATGACATACCTTATTGAATTTTGGCTTATTCTATAGATCAAAATTATGGAGCATGCACCACATGGAATATTTGTTGTATGGATCTAAAAATTGTACACAGAATACTAAAGACTGTACTATAACCAATAAATTTGGTCTTACTAAAT
The DNA here is from genome assembly GCA_009831015.1 of Picea engelmannii. Taxonomy (NCBI): domain Eukaryota; kingdom Viridiplantae; phylum Streptophyta; class Pinopsida; order Pinales; family Pinaceae; genus Picea; species Picea engelmannii. The sequence continues at coordinate 533,569 of ML782614.1, forward strand.
TTGGACATGTTATGAAGAAGTTATGACATTTCTACCCGAAACACCTGTTTTAGACTAGTTTCAGGACTAGTCACAAACTCTATTTTCCATGGAGTGTAACTCCAAAAATACAACGACCCACAAGATGAAATTTGTATCACAGATACTTGGATATGTTTCCTCAATGCACTCCCAATTTTAATGTTTGAATCATTCTAGAAAAAAATGCTATTGTGAAAATGGTGAAATGACCTGTAAATAACATACTTTAGAAAGCATCATCAAAATAATTTATCCTCCCTTGATTTTCGGCCTTATTTACTTCACCTTCCCTCTGAAATTGGTCTTAGACATTCTTTGGTTGCCTCAGTCACTTGTAGATATTCAATATTCTTAAGTTTGATGAAAATGAGAGAGCCTTGCCTCTTATTTAAACTTTCATGTAGCTTCCTCAAGGGTTACCTTTTAACCATCTTAACCCACTTTCCTTATTTTAGGGATAACCCACTTCTAACCACTTAGTAATTTATCCATTAAATTTATTGTTTAAATAATTTATTTTTTATCCACTTTGACTTATAGTACACTCATAACTTCACTTTATTATTTAAATTACCTTCTAACCATCTTAACCCACTTTCCTTATTTTAGGGCTAACCCACTTATAAACACTTGCCCACTTAGTAATTTCTCCATTAACTTTATTATTTAAATAATTTATTTTGTATCCATTTTGACTTATAGTACACTCATCACTTCACTTTATTATTTAAATAATTTCTTCTTTGCAACCACTTTGACTACTTTGACCTTTTGGGGCTTCTAGACGACTCGTGAGGGTTCTCCAACTTCACATGGCCATAACTCTCTAACCGTGAGGAGTTATGTCACATTCCACATACCACTGGAAATGACATGACATGTACTATCCATATAGAATAGTATTTCCCAAAAATATATCAAAATTCATACCATTATCCATCAAACAAACTTGAGTCCATTACCCAAACCTTTGTGCTACCAGAATTTGGTACCAGACTTTCTTCAAGGGTTGACATCAATGACAACCAACCCAATTAATCAACAAATATGTTATATTCTTTTCACAAGCTGCGAAGGATATCATTTGAGCATGCTGATATAAATATTGTCACATAGATCCACATTGTATTGGTCCATGGCTATGTTTTATCATCTCCTATCTCCACTGTGTATTTCTCGTGGCTACAATCAGTTCATGTCATGGAGGTATAGATCCACATTGTATCTTTGGTGGCTATACCCTTAGTCAATATCATCATGGATCTGTAGTGTATTTAATTGGCGGCCATACCTTAAGTTATTTATTACTCAAGCATAGGTATGCATGCCTTGGGTTTGAAACACATGATAAAATTTGTTTGATGGTTGTTTGCAGCTTCTACCAGGTTCTCTGACTCCATACCCTTGCTTCAAAAATATACAAAGTGCTTCAGTCATGAACTTCCATCTTCTAACTTCACACTTTGGGGGGGAATCTATTACATGCCAAAATTCCTCACTTCGATAATGTTACATTATCATTGTTGTAAGTGTCACACTTTTGTCACAAGTGTCATAAATGTAACATTTTCGTTCTGCATATGTCGCATTGTGAACAACACCATGGAAACACTTGATACATCTTCTAGGACATGTTGGAAGTGAAAACCACATCATTTGATAAGCAAAGAAAAATGTTTTTCCTTGAGAAATGGTCATCTTAACAAAATTTTGGAAGATCAACGCTCCTCTACTCATATGCAAGGAGAAATAGCGCTCCCTTTCCATCTAGTAAGGAGTTTTGCAACACCCTGTGGCCATTTTTGAGGGAGTGATGATTGGTTAAGAGAATCATAGGAAGAAATCCCCCTTATCTCTGAAGACAACTAGAGATGATCCGAGTTGGTTTGGCTCGAATCCAAGCTTTAGGCTACATCTCACGGAGATTCCACAACTGATGGAGTCATATCCTCAACTTATTCCAAATATAACTAAGGTGGTTGAGCCTCTTAAAGCCTATAAAAGGAGGCATTCTCATGGTAAAGAGGAGGAGTATAGTCAACAAAAAGTATTTCCATTCTAATCGTGGATCTTTCTAGCAAGTGGTTGGATAAGGAGGACTTGGAGAGGTTTCTACAACTGCATCTACAGATTGTAAATGCCCTGTAATGTTCTCATTAATATATGCTTGGCCTATTTCCTTCAAGTTTGTGTATGGTTGCATATACTTGTCTATTATTAATAAATTTAGTTTAAGTTAATCTTGGTAGATCAGGAAGTTTGCATTGTCTTTGCTATCTATTGGATTGCATATGCCATTAAGGAACTTGGAGATCAAGTTCATCTTGGATTAAGCAAGGATAAGTTTCAGAAAAAGGTACATCATACTTTATTCCTATTTCGCTTTAACTAGTTTAACTATATTTAAAGGAATGTTAGTGTCCAATGTTAGTATCTTTCTGTCTTGGTAATAGGGGTCTAGAATCCAAGAGGATATTCACCTATCCACAGGAGAATTTTCCTACAACAAAAATTGATGAATCCTCTAGGGAACAAATCTTTCAATTTTGGTTTCCTTGGTTTTGTCTTTTCTTGTTGCTCATTTTTAGATCCTGCTTGTTGTATTTTGTTCTTCTATACATCTGTAGTTGTCTCATAGAGATTGTTGATAAAATTTCATGAGTTTTTCATTTTCTAGGTTTCTCCCATTCTTTCTCAGAAACCCGTGACCTCTCTAGTTACATCCAGAGCGTTGATTTCCCGATCAATGCTCCCCTATAGTTCTTTAGGGAGCACTGTAGCACTCTAGTGCTGTTATATCCAGAGCGCCAATTTTTCCTCATTTTGAAAAATTGTTAACTGCCTTTGTACTGGGTGTGATTTTTGGGTATTTCCTTTTAACTTAGAACTTGTTTTATCAGTTTATGTCTTCTGCCAGACTTGTAACTTGCTTATTTTAATACTTTTTATCTTTGTGGATTTTATTGTATTTACTTGTCATGAAATTTCCCTTTTTCTTCAGATTTTGGGTTCATTTTGATACTTTTTTCATGCATCTGATTGATTAAATATTGTTACAAGGAAACTCAGGGATCTATTTAATCTTTTGATTGGTTTCTAATCTTCATATATTTCCAAAATTTCTTAAGTGTGTTTTGTTGTTTTTGGTGTTGTTTTTGGAAACTTTAATTTGTTTTTGCCTCTTATTGACTGTTGTGAGAGTGCCTTTTGTTTGTTTGATTCTTGCTTCCCATTGCCTAAAGCTGTAATAGTGAAATTATTTTTGACATAAGAAGCATTAAACAAAATCAATTCACATTCATAATCAAATGAAAGGATACTTTTTGAGATTGGTTTTTGGATATCAGAAATGATTTCTTTATAATTTAACACTAAAATGGATTCTTGTTGAAAACAAATTGCACAAATTTTTGAATTCTTGATTTTGGTAGTGAAAGAAAGAAAACTCTTCTCCTTACCTAAATAGAAGTTCATCGAAAGAATTTTTTTCTTATCATTCTTTTACTTCTTTGGGATTTGAGTAGTAACATCATTAGTTTCACTCTCATTCACCTCTGTGTAAAGAAAAACCACTAAAATCAACGCTAATTAAAAATCGATCTAGAATTTTTTTCTTTTTAGATTCTTCTACCAACATTAGACTAGGATTAGTGCTTTGGATTATGCTGTGAGAATAAATCTCCAAAGAATTCAAGACAAACTATAATCTTGCGATAGAGAGAGTAAATCCAATTTTCGTATAAGCATAGCTGGGATCCCCCTCTCACAAAGGGGTTGCGCATGAGGTTGCATTTAGGAGAGAAACAAAGATTATCCCTTTGAGGCTTGAGTGTTCATAGTAGTAAGATTGTATTTTGGGGGTTCTTCTTGAGGTCCAACTGTATTCATTTATTGTCGGTGCTTCGTGAATTATGAATCCATTAGGGGTCCTCTGGATTTATACCGGTCCACTTGTCCTCAAATATCTTTAAGGATTTCAGATTTGTTATCCTGCCCATACGTTTGGACTGGACTATCAAATGTACCTTCCCAGAGGCTAACGAGGATTTGGTGTCCTTAGTAGCCATAATATTTAGGGTCATCACACAAGGTGATGGTGAAGGGAAGTCTTCATTGTACCTGGAACAAACATTGGTCAAAATCACTCAGGCTCCTTGGAAAGTAAATCCATGATTATTGTGTGGAAGCTTGCACCAAGGAATAAGTCCATTAAGTAGGTCACCAACGTAACTGATCCACCCATTCATATCCTAGACCCTTCTCGATTTGATCACATGATGTTGGATTTCATCACCAACTAGTAAGGTCATTGAGAGAAGGTCTTGTTTGCTTATTTGTTCTTCTAGATTTTTAGCGAGTGTTGTTTATTTACTTAATTGTTTTTCAAGATTGAGACTGTAGATGATAAAGGTATTCGTAGATCATGTAGGATGTAAGGGATGCTTCCAGAAGGCTACGAACTGTTACCCCCTAATTCACCTGAAGGTTTTTACCATGAAGAGGTAGGAAATCATTCGGATGTTGGGAGCGCTGCTACACCTTTTTTTATAAAATCCCGAAAGCACGTTGGTTACAGTTGAGGATCCTATTTCTCCTATCACCCCTATGTCACAAGTTCCTATCGAGCCAATCCTTCTTCGATTGGACTTGCTAGGTAACATCATATAAGAAGAGTGTCCTCGTCTACCGTCGAGGCCATACACTGAGACACATATGGAAAACACACAACATGATTATAATGATGAGTACATGACTCCTATACTATCTGATGGCATGGTAAATCCACAATAGACACTTGTTCATTCTATATGGAGAACTCCATTGGGATGTGATATTTATGAGAAATTCAACTTTAGTCAACCACCTCTTGACCCTCTTACCTCTGCTGGTGCTGAGGTAGGACCATCCGGTCAGACTATTGACCATCCCATCGAACAAGTATTCAATCCTACTACTATGTTAGTACAATTCCAAAGTAATGTCGGAGTTGTAATGCCTAATCATAGGAAAGGTACTTTGACAGTTACTCTCATCACACCACCTTTCAACCTACAACTCCTTATGTTCCACAAAATCCTGTCGGAACACCTATACATCAGCAAAGGAAAAACTCTGCCATACACACATACACTCAATTGCAGGACAAATCTCGACTAGGGGGCAATCATCATCTAGTGAGATTTTCCCTCCTGGGGAACAACCACCCTTGAACATACCCACTTGGGAGAAACCCCCCATTGAGAAAAATATATGAAATTATCTTACTCAAGCATTTTCAGATCTTGCTTGGCTAAGGAAAGATAGTCGGGAATGCCACCCTATATTTATAGCCTCAAAAAGTGTTTCCCAATCCTCAAGTATTAAATACAAGTGTTTAGGATGATTTTTTGAATAAAAGATTGTTGCAAAAATATAACATTTTTATACAATTTTCTGAATATATAAGATTGCAAAAGAAAGTATGGAGATCAAAATAAGAAACACCAAGTCACTTATGAACATAGATGAGACAAAACAAAAATCTCTTTATTTCATTACAAGAAATCAAAATAATTGTCCTCTTTACAAAATCCCTATGGGGGGCATGGAACAAGGTCAAACTTAGATATCCCCGATGGAAACCATACAAAAGGACTTTGACAAGAAGTAAAAACTGAACTTTAAAATCTGGATCAGCTTGCCAAAGAATGTTTCCCACTTGAATCTACACAATATCCTTTATCTGTCATGAAATTTAATTCATAAATAGATAAGTCTACACAAACTATCAAAGATAGATCAACACCTCTGAAACAAGTGTCTGAATGATATGATTAATATTTGAACCTTGCTGTCTACAATAGGACCCTACTGTCATAAAAGAGAATTATGCCTTTGATGAATTGAAGAATGAATGAAAACTTAACTATCTCAATAAAACTTAAGATAAAACCTTAGTATCCTTTCTCCTTCTATTCCCCCTTTATTCTTCCTTCTCCTTTGGATTTTATGCATTCCAAATTAGTTGAAGTAGTTCAACTACTTCATTTAGTTAAGTTAACTAAAACACAACTAACTTTTAGTTTAGGGGAAGAATTAATAATAATAATAATAATAATAAGGGTCTTTTAATAAATAATAACTAGTAGGTGGGACCCCTTGTAACTCCCTTTAATTTCTTAAAAATAAACATAACTAGACAATAAATCAGACACATCCCTCCTTGTGGCTCTCATTATCATTTCCATAATTTGAAAATTAAATATCAATGATATTTCAAATCATATCCAAACATATAATATCGAAAATATCAAAAAATAGTTTGCTGTCCAAAAGCTTCAACAACCCACTGTCCTCCATAAAACAATAATAAAACATAATAAAAAACCGTATTTGCCACTTTGAGAGAAAAATTTTCCTTTGTTGTTGCTATCTCCTTTTGACTTCCCTGAATTATCCTTAGGATATGTAGAGCCTTGAGGCTTGATCTCACCAATGACATGATGATAGTCATGTTTCAAGTGCATATAGGATGAAATAGATTTGGTTGAATCACTTGAAGGAGAGGAGGGGGAAAAAACAACTTTTCCTTTATCATGCATATGGTGGGCTTTGGTTCTGAGTCTTTTTCTTGTGTGGGAGGACTGTTCAGGTGAGTGTGTAGGGGAAATCTAAAAATTTGTGTTAACAAGTGGAGGAGGAGCAGGTAAAGACAAATTTGACTAGCCACGATGGTGGGAGACTACTGGGTGAACAATCTCCTGCCATTAGTCATTCTGGGGAACTTTAGGTTGCAAAGAAACATGAGGGGGTACAAGAATACTAGGGACCTTCTGGGGTTGGAAAGGAGGCCTCTCTGGTCTAGGTTGGACTACCCCTTGCCCAATTTAATTGAAAAATCCATCTTGGAAGAGATGGTTTAACTCTTGAGGATATGCATCGAAATGTATTAAGAATATGGGCCTTCTAGTCCCTCTGTTCCAATTCCCTCTTCCCCTATTATTTCGGACATGACTTCATCTGCTGAAGAAGCTCATCTTGTATGCAACAATTATTAACAAATGGCTTCTTAAACAGACCATACATGACATTCTCTTAGTATGAAACAAAGTTTGTCTCAACAATCACATTAGACCCATGCAATCCAATCCATAAAATTCATTTAATAATTGTCAATGAGTAGAGGGTGAATTAGGGTTTAGGGATATCTGAGGGGATTCTATTGAGTGAAAAAGTGAAAAAATGAAAGGGAGTACGAACACAATTACTGCTCAACAATTCATTAAACAATTAACTGTGCAACAATAACCAAAACATATCAGCTATCACCTATCGATGCGCTATTTCTTAATCGTTGTACTACAGAACTTTAATTTAATTTTGAAGAACAGGGTGTGGAAAATGAATCTGGGATCGTGAGGGGATTTGTAATGAGAGAAAAAGTGAGAAAATGAAAGGGAATTAGATGGATACTATTTATAAAATAAATTAGCTCAATCAATTATCATAACTCTGTTCAAATTTTAATCCAAAAAGCATCCACCTCAAGACCAAAACATTCACTATTCCTCAATTATATACCAAACTGCTTGCTGTCTCAATAATTAAATTTCCTAGAATTCCTTAATTATAACAGTCTATGCATTGTAACATTTCCCATTCAATAATCTGTATATACTAACATTGATCTCTTCTTTTTAAAATAAAAAAAACATGCACATCAATTCTTGTTATATTATGCCTAACATTCATCCCTGATAATCGATAATGCACCATGATAAACAATCAACAATCATTGTTCTCTAACCAACAATCAGGCCCGATTTAGTATACACAGGTGTCATTTCAAAAAAACATGGAAAACCTTAAAATCATGCCCAATCATACACAGGTCTTCAATCATATCAATTGACACAATCTTGAATCGATAACAATAGTCAACCCAAACATAAACCCTGAGCTTGATATCTGTGTGTATCAACATATATAAAATTCCTTATTAAACAATTGATAGTCTCCATTATGATTCCAATATAACCATATCATGTACAAAACAAACATAACTAGATTGACACATAGGATTTTCTTTTTACCTTGCCAGAACCCTGATCTGGCTTGGTAAAACTCACACATGAACCTTCTTATTTTTTAAATGCAATAAAGATAATGTTGGAATAAACACAATGATCAAGACAAACAATGAATATAAAGACAACTCTCGACTGTATACAACCACTCATTTTCTTTCTTATTTGTTCAACCAATTCATCAAAGAAAGACTAGACATAGACTCAACCAAGAGGATGGGTTTATAAAGGAGAGAGCACATGTCTGTTAATACTGAGAGGGGGGTGAATTAGTATCAAGTACAATTTTTTTTTTTTCAACTTATACTTCAACCAGATTATAGTTCAATTATATCCAATGAGCAATGAAAAATAGTAGAAGAGTTACACCAATACAACACAATACACCATGCACAATATATGAGAAATAACGAATAGTTATTGTTCAAGGGAAGTGATGAATTCCAAAGGTAGCTATAGCTTCCAAATATAAAGGGAGGGATAGACCTACAAAAGGAAGATACAATCCTATAATATCAAGAGAGATTTGACCTCTCTATCCTTTCCCCTTCCTTCCACCCAACAATATACAAGAGATAATAAAACTTTACATTAAATCATCACCATCAACCAACCATCACATAGAACCTGATAATGCTTCCTGAGACTTCTTCAACTTATACAATTCTTCACTTCTTAGAATACTCTAATCCTATAGATAATATAACTCAATGTATTCTATGAAACTCCTCCAAGTTTCACTCCTTGAATCCTCCTAGAAAAGGAGTTATAGAGAAAATGGTAGACCTTATTCAATTCTGGTTTATTCAGGAGAGCAAACTTGTACATCATGCCCTGCGCTCAATATTTAACATAAGATTCTAAAATTTGTACAAAGGAAAATATATCCCATACTCTTTCCAATTCAATTTATCTCACTTCATTTGGATTCTCTATGAAGAAGTTATGACTATTTTATCCGGAACACCTGCTTATTACTAGCTTCAGGACTAGTCAAAAACCCTATCTTCCACACAGTGTATCTCCAAAATTATAGCGAATAAAGAGTTGGAATTTTTACCACACGTACCTAGATATGTCTTCTCAATAGCATTAAAAATTCACCATATGAATCATTCTATAAAAAAATTTATAGCAAAAATGGTAAGATGACCTGTAAATAACATACGTTAGAACACATCACCAAAAGACTTCATCCTCCCTTGAAATTCGACCTTCTTTACTTCATATTTCCTCTGAAATTCGACTTATATCTCCTTGTTCATTAAAAAACTTGTGTGTGTTGTAAAATGAATGTTTAATGAGATGTATTTATACCCTTTATGTCACTTCCTTTTAACATTAGGGTCGACCTAACACTTTCTTATTTTGTAATTCTTTTCTTTAATTATCTTCAGGGCCGACCTATACTTCCTTCTTCAATTCACTTTGTGATCTTAAAAAATTCATTTCTCCTCAACCATGAGCATCCACGTGATGTGCCACCTACCACCGAAAACAACATGATGCATACTATCCATCCATGGGTGTTGTATATGTATGTGCACTGTCCTTCATGTCCAAATACCTTCATCAATCTTGGGGTCCAAAACCAATGACTAGGGTTGACATCAATGACAACAAACAATCTTCCAAAAGTGTCTTCAAACTCCCACAATCATTAAACTAATAACCCAAATCTTGAAAAACCCCAGAAGGTGTGCGAGGAGAGCAGAGACAACCAGAGTCTGAGTCAGAATATTTAAAAATTAAATGTAGAGAGGCAACGAAAGTCTGTTTGTATTCTTTAAAAAAAAACCCAGAGAGACAATGGTCTTCAAAACCTCATATCCATTTTCCATTGATTAACAACCAAATACCACAATTTAATCTTGAAAACAAAGAGTCACACTCTTTTAAAAAAATACAGTCCTTCGTCTTATACTTTCAAGCCTTTGATAGAACCATAAGAAAATTCCCAAGTGGAGGATAAGGCCAATTCGAGTTAAATAACTCAGTTTACACATAGGTTCCATTAACACTTTGTTGTAGAGAGGAACAAGTTTTCTCTTAAGCAATGGAGGGTACTAAAAAATCACAGAGGGATAATGTTTCCATCCAACACCCCGGAGGTCGAACACCTTTCGAAAACAATTGATAGTGAGGCCACATAGAGTCATCATTATAGCAGGGATGAGAGGTAGGGGTTATTTTAAGAACGCCCCCTAAATTTATATATATAATAAATGGGCGAATCCCCATGATACATAGGAAAAAATGAAGGCTTTTTTATCAATTATATAATATGTATATATAATTTTTTGGCAATTCTTTTAGTCAATTATATAATCTTGTAAAATCTTGGCGAATCTTTCACTGAATTATAAAATCTTTTAAAAAATTGGTGAATTTTTCATTGAATTATAAAACCTTGTGAAGTCTTGGTAATTTTTTTGATAAAGTATAAAACCCATATATAATAATAGGGAAATGTGTTCATTAAACTGTAATATACTCATTTTACATATTTTGGAAAAACAAACATAGTTTGTCCATCCTTTAGACAATGTTGCAAGCATCAAGTGTTTTGTTTGTCAAGTTTGTTTCAAGGGCTTACATGACATCAAGGATGGAAACTAGGGAAGAGTGTTCCAAGCCTCAAGGGCTTACATAAGGAAGGAGTGGAATGAACTATTGGTTTTTATTCAAAGGTATATAACCTATGAGGGAAGGTATAATTCAACTTTCCTGTATCACATTAGATTATTGGAACATTTCACAGGTACTCATCCACTCAATATGCCCTATTTTCTTTGGCAAATCCTAGTAAAAATGTCTAACAAGGTCAAAGCCAATCCTGCTAAGGCTGAGACCATAATTTTTCATTGTGCTTTGATTAAATTACTCATCATTGAAGAACTGAAGAAAAGGAAGAAAACATGGGGGTATTTTTTGTTTTGGTCCAAGTTCACCTATGAAGAAGATACTGAGAATTCTCTTGGAAAGAAGAGGAGAGTCAAGAAATGCAAGCAACCTATTGTACCTAATACATCAAAGGAATCCACCAACAAGAAAAGGAGAAGGATAGATTTCCTCGATGATCCTAAGGATGAAAACATGGTCAAAATGAAAAGAGATAAAGTGGTTTATTGGAAGGAGAGGCTTAAGGAATATAGAGCGTTAGATAGATTTCTGAAGAAAGAGAATGCTATCTTGAAATCCTAGATTGCAACAGTCTCCTCACAGAAAGACAAGTACAAAGAGAAATCTAAGAAGTTGTCTAAGAAGGCTAAAACATACTTCATATTTAGTGTTAAATTTTGTAAGAAGTACAAGATCATGAGGAGCAAATGGTTGTACTTAAAAAGAAAGAACCAGAGGAGACCATCTATGCAAAATGGATATGAGTGCACAATGTTGCCCGAACTAACCAATCTTCCCTTAGCCTTCACAAAAGATATAATATCTTTATTGACATCCTTTACATATCGTCCTTTGAAGTCAACAATATTTTCAATAAAGCATCCATTTGAATCAACTGGGATTAGAATATCCTCTAAAATTGGTGAACCTCCAGCCTTGGCATTTTATGCCAAAACCTTAATAAGATTGGCAATCTTTCCAACTAACGTAATGAACCTGATTGGCAATCTCTAGGTTGTTAAGTGTATGACATAATTTGTGCATGTTGATTTTGTCATTAAATTTCTACAGTTCTATGTAGTGAAATTCTAACAAGGGTGGATTGATAGATCTAATTAAGGGATTGTGATGCTAGATTTTGACAAGGTCATTCAACTAAATAAAAGGGAATTTTGAAAGAATTGAAAGATTTCCCTGGGAGTGTGATCTAGTGGCAAGAAACGAGGTAATTAAGATTGTATTAATGTGGAGACTAGGGTTCAAAACCCCTTGAGTGGGTGTGCATGATGTCAGGTGCAAGTCCTAAGTAACTTTGAGAACATATATATTCCCCTCATTGCACAACAACTTAGCCACAAATATTCTATAAAAAGTATCTATGATTTAAAAATAAAATAAAAATTGAAGGATTATGAAGACCCAAGGTGGGTTGATAGATATAATTAGGGGAGGTAATGTTAGTCTAGGATTTTGACAAGGTCATTCAACTGAATCAAATTGAATTTWAAAAAATCAAATACTCTTGGTTTTTTAGATGAACCCTATAATATGACAAAATATTTATTATTTAATTCCCAAGTGTTATTGGATAAATCCATAAGTGCGGACACAAACCGATCTCCCTAGATCCACCTGGATCTAGAACAAAGCAAGACAGAATAATACTCTTTCCCTAGATTGCAACTATTGAATGAACTAGGAGGCAAGAACAAGTTACATACCTTATAATCGCTTCCTATGGTCTTTGTTGCTCTTGCTATGCTTCATTGCTCTTGTGCAGTCAAGACCAAGACAACACAAACCAACCAAAGTGAAGAAAGCACAATCTATCCAACAGTCAATCTATGTATATGATCAAGGAGTTATATAATAAAGTGGAATTATCTTTATGGGAAAGGGACATATTACTGTATCATATTGATGGAAAGAAAAGATTACAACCTGAGCCTTGATGTTGCAACCTTCCTTTCGATGGCCCTTGACTCTGACACACACACTTGCTCACTTGCATGAAGAATATCAACCACTTTTGATATACTTGCTAGAGTTCTTAGCTGTTGTAGCATCAGTCCTTCACACCATCCTTTTCACTAATTCTCCAATGAATCTCTTGCTTGTTTTCTTCTAACCTTTTCCATGAGAATTCCCTCAATATATAGGAGAGAATGGATTAGTTACTTGGATAAGAATGATCCCAAAATATCAGGGAATCCAGTATTTAGGTAACCATTCAAATGCCATCTCATCCTTCTAGAAGATTCCCTTATAGAAGCTTCGAGAATTCATCTTTTTCCCTTCTTTAGAAAGCGTTTGCACCCTAGCAATACAACACAATGTGAACTTCTCGCACCCTGGCTTAAGGCAGCTTGCGAGAATCATGCATTCTCGCAGGAAAATATACTATCAGCCTGCGAACAGTCCTCAAAAATGTGATTTCTGGAAAGAGATGAAGGTAACTTTTTTTCAGGAAAAAGTTCTAATGAAGAGCCTGAAATACACCATCATCAATACATCATCATGATGACCAAAATTGTGGGTAACAAAATGCCCCCCAAAGTCTGAGATTGGAACCAGTGACAGTCGATAGACTTTGTAAGCTGCATGTGTGTGTCGAGAACCATGAGCACATCTAATCGGAAACCTGCAAACAATCAAGCATCTGTAGAATATCATATATATCAATTCTGAGGTAGGCATTCCCATACTCAGATCACAGATTGATGACATTATAGACAAAGGTCATGGCCACCAATCATACACTGTGGATCCATGCCGTCAAAATATAACATAGCCACCTGAATACACTGTGGATCTATGCGAGAAATTTCAAATCAAGACGACATAGCCACGAAACATACACAGTGGATCTATGTGTCGCAAACTATACATACTCCATCGCAACCTGGATCGCAAAGCTAATATCCAGGGTCTTCAAATTCGTTGCCCAAAGTACGAATCTAACCATGTGATTACATGTGTTGAAGTCGAACATGGCAGAAACCACTTGATTACCGGTCATTGATGTAACCGTTAACAAGTGTGAGGGAAATCACCATTGATGTCAATGACTCCCAAGGTACCATACTACAATCCATCAAGTGTGAATAAATGAGTTGATGTCGAACATCCGATGGAATCTTTTGATCAGGGGTCAATGATGTAAACCCACTGTTGAAAGCGAGGAAACCTGCCATTGAGGCATGCAAGCTCCAAGGTACCAAATAATTTCTAAGTCTTGATTCCAGATAATGAGCTGAAGTCGACGGAACAAAAATCATCACAGGAGGGCCTTGATGTATCCCCCATCAATGACACGAAATGAGTAACAGAGTTTGAATGTGAAATAGAGCATTTTGCAAATTGGACTGGACACAGGGAAGGTCGACATGGAGAGAATGGATAACTGCAGATGGCCGACTCAATATAGGTTTCAGATGGAATTATCTTGAACATATGAACGACACGACCGATGATTTGGCAGCATTGACTCAAATATGACACAAGGAATGACCTTGTAAAAAATCAAATGAGAGACAAATGGATTTCCCAAACCGGCTTCAAATGATGAATAGGGGGTGTCATGTTCAGGAGAGACACTTACTGCCAATCAATATGAAAATGAAACATATCCCTTTCCCAAATTTCCCCCCACCATTTCTGGCAAGTACCTCTTTATTTTTATGCAAGCTTGAGGAGGATAACATATGCTTGTTGATATAAGCTCATCCTTCGGACGAGTCCCTCGGAGTATTTTTAACGAACCC
>ML782615.1:0-63875 GCA_009831015.1 Picea engelmannii
CTTCAATAAATTTAAAGAGGGAGTTGACATCTTTATATTTTAGATTCTATAATATTCTAGGTCCTTAGATACTTTATCCTTTGGAAATATATTGTCCTAATTTGGCCCAAAATATGGTAAATGGAAAGTATTTTCCATATTCTCTATAACATACCAGAACAAAGAAACATTTGTCATGAGTAAATTTAGTGAGAGAATTGTAAGATGTCTGTTTCTAGTATTTCAAACCAAATTCCATCTCTTCAAATAATGCAAGTGTGAAAATAGTAATTTCAGTGGTAACTTCCTCTATAGAGAACTACTATAAATTCCTCTATAGAGGACTACTTGAGTGGGCCTAAGAACATGTGTTTCCTCCTTTGGGATAATAGGTTCAAATCCAGAGGGGGGTAAGGTATGTACACCTTCGTAGAATTTAGCTGTAAAATAGTTGCATAGAGGGGGGCCCTTGTCCCACAAACAAGGGGGTCTCATACACCAATTTCGTGTTTGGCTTGGCTGTGAACTTAAAATTAGATTATTATTATTATTATTTAACCTTATTAAATCATAATTGAGCTTGCTAATAAGCAAGCTCATACTTTTGGATATGATTCATGACACCAAAAATATCTTGACCATGAGCTTGCACATGCTATGCTCTATCATAAAACTTTCTTTAAACATTATTCAATTCATCTTTTATTCAATTTTTTTTTTTTTTCATTTTGATACTTACAAGATTGATATTAATTAACTTGATTCTCTAGGAAGGCAATTTTTCTTTCATATTCCCTCGTCTTATTTTCTATATCCATAACTTTTTTTACAATTTATTAGGCAATGTATAATATAGTAAGACATAGTAATCCAAACTCATCTTTCTTATGTCCATCACCAGACTTTTAGTGATGAGTATTACTATGGAGTTCAGACTAATTTCACTTAATTTATGCTTTTGTCTTATTACTTGCTTCCTTTGTTTGTCAAATGAAAACAATTCTAAATCAACAACTTCATCTATATGAGTTGAAATGGCGTCATCACCTCCTATAACTATGCCTAAACCAAAAGTAGTGGAAAAGGTTTGAGTGGTGAAAAATTCTTCCACCTATGATTAGTCTAGTTTCTTTGTGTTTTCTTCATTGGTTTCCTATGTTAGCTCATTCCCTCCTTGTGTGACTTCCTTTGATTCGTTGCTATCTAGATTCTTCTTCAATTTTCCTCTGTTTTTCATATTTTACCTCATATTATTTTCTTGCTAATTAATTATCCTCTTCTTCCTTCTTTGCTGCCAATTCAACTCTAGCTTTAGCCTCTAATTCCCAATTATTATTTCTTGATATCTTTATTTTGTGTTTTTTCTTTTATTTTGGCTTTATATTCTTCTTTAAACTTATATAATACTTCCAATCTTCTCTTTTCTTATTCCTACCTTTTTTCTTGAAGGGTTTTTCTCTTATAAATAACCCTTGCAACTTCCTCCTTCTTCTTTCTTTCATTCTCCTCAGAAATCAATTACAAATTGTTCAAAACCTCTCCATAGGTCAGTGCCATATTTTGATTTTTTTTAGCCACAATCTCTTGATGTTCATAAGGGAAAGAGATCCTCACCTATGATATTTTCTTTACAACAATCCCTAGGGGATCATGGATTAACGCTCTTTATAGATTAAAATGGTATGCCTCAATGTTTTCTCCCTACATATTGGCCCAAGTATAATATGCCATCCCTTACAAGCCCATATACAATGGATATGATGGGCACTTCTTCTTTTGGTGTTTTATCAAGCAAACACTAAATCCATGCAGAGCTATTTGATACCCAATCTCTTAAAGGAACAACTTATTTGTCACATACAATGGAAGCATGTGAGGTGCTTGTGTGGAACCATAAATATTGATATATGTTTTTTTTTTTTTTTTACTGGCGCGGGAATCGACAACATGCGATTCTCGTACTCGTCTGACACAGGGTCTATTCTCGTCTACTACCTCTATAACCTCTACGTGCGTCCACACAACCCACAATCATGGGGCACGAGTTAATCGGGGTGAGAATCGAACTTGAGACCTCCTTTACACATTTCCTTCCATTTACATGGCACTTGCTAGTCAGTCTACACCCCTGCGAGCTAAATATTGATATATGTTGAGTTCTCTTCCAAGTACAAATATCCAATATTATTTAGTACCTCTATAGATTCTATATATATTCTTGGGTAGGGTTTGTAGAAAATGAGTTCATGCAGTGGTGTAAAGAAACCATCACAACTAAGTGCATATTGAAAGTGGTACTCATTCTTGATAAATATTTGCAATAAACATGAATGAGATGTTGATATTTTTGGAATACTGAGTGGGGGGGTGAATCGGTATTAAAATTGTTCTTCCTTTAACCACAATATTAAATCAATAGTTCATCACTAGCATTCAATATATCATCAATACCATAATTAAGTGCATAAATAACACATAAACATAGCACACCAGAATTTTACGTGGAAACCCAATGTTGGAAAAAAACCATGGAATGTTTTTCTTATTTATCAAAGAGTACATTCATTGGAAGCACCAAATTCCTATTTTTCCAGCTACAACCGGAAGGAGGATTCAACCCCATAACTACAGGCTACAACCTAAAGGAATCTCCAACTCCCTAATTTATCAGCTCCAACTGGAAGGAGGCTACAACACCCTTTCCTTGCCTCATCCAACTGCCCTAAAACATAAATGTAGACCAATCTGTCACTACCTATGTTATTGTACCTGATAACCTATTGTTGTTGATGTTTCTGATTCTCCTAATGCTACTATTGATTTCAATATCTCATCAATACTTCAACCACACATACCTCATTCCAAGATCCAAAAGAGAGTTCTCCAAATCAAATTCTTATGAATCACTAAGATATATTTGTTCCTGATTTATTCAGAATACACACATGTTCCACTTGATTGATATCGGGGAGGGAGGAATATAGAGAGTTCATTATCAATTGATTGTTATTGATAAGTTTATAATTCCATGCCATGATCACTACTGATTGGAATCAACTACTTAGGTTTGGAGTGACTTAAAATCAATGCGTACACAAGAAGACATACCTTCAACCTATAGTTGACCTGGGTTTTTGATATTTGATCTTCAACAACTTTTCTTCACAGGTTCACAACCCTTACATTGTCTTCTTGTAGATGTACACACTTTTCCTCACTCTAGCCCATGGATGTTTGTTCTTTTCCTCCTGAAACTCATGGATTTATGCAAAGGACCTGGATCTCTAACACTTATTCATATGCTCGGCTCCTGCAAACTTCTTCATTCATTGTACTTCACTGAATTCCTCTCACTGTCTCAAATATGCGAATCTGTATTCACCAGAAGTTATTTTCAAATTGTCTCTTCTCTATCTTTTAATGAGGATCTCATGATGACATGAAAATCACATAGGATCTCATGATGACATGCAACTCACATGCAATTTTTTAAATTATGTTTAGAGTTACTTTAACATGCAACTGACATGCATCTTGTTAACTTCTTCTTACAACTACTTTACCTTCACATGCAACTTGTTAACTTTGTGATAAGGTTTGACATCAATATCAACCAATCTTTAAACAATAAATGACAACCAATCTTTCAACAACTAATATTTCAACAATTAATATTTCAACCATTAATCTTTCAACAATCTCCCCCTTTGGCATTGATGGAAACACTTAGACACAACACTTATACATATGATGGCTCCCCCTGTCTGCATGCCTGTTCTCTTCATTTCCATGCCTATGTTTTTTTCTACCCCTTTGACATCAATGGAAAAGGGTGACTTCTCCTTGGGTATGCTCCCCCTATCTCTAAGCCTCTAATCTCTAATGATGTTTCTATTCATGCTGATTCCTCGTGTAAATATATGATAAAAATCATTAAAAAATAATTCAATTCTTTCATGATTCATGCTTCCCCCTCTATCTTATTGCGCCAAATTCCATGTAAATCAATGTGGGGATAAACCTACTCCAAGTTTCTGTCGAAGATACTCAAAATTTTCCTTTGGAAGAGGTTTGTTGAAGATATCTGCAATTTTTTCTTTTGTCCCAATGTACTCTACCTTGATGTTATTCTTTGTAACTTGTTCTTGTAGAAAGTGAAACTTGATTGTAATGTGTTTCGTCTTGGAATGCATCACTGGATTCTTAGAGATACTTATAACACTAGTATTATCACAAAATATCAAAATAGGCTCATCACATTCCACCTGTATGTCTTGCAAAGCTTGCTTCATCCATAGAACCTGTGTACAACATGTTGATGCTGCAATATACTTTGCTTATGTTGTGGACAATGATATTGAAGCCTGTTTCTTTCTCAACCAAGATACCGAGAAATAACCCATGTAGAAGACTGATCCACTTCTACTTCTTCTACCATCAACACTTCATGCCCAATCTGCAATTGTGTATGAAACTAGAGATAGATCATTCCCTTTTTGATACCATAATCCATAGTCTTTTGTCTCTTTGAGATACCTAAATATTCTCTTTACTTCCATAACATGTGTTTCCTTTAGTGCTTCTTGAAATATTACAACTTGTCCAACTACTTGCATCACATCCGGTCTTGATGATGTCACATAGAGTAAAATGTCAATCATCGATCTATAGAGTCTATGATCTTCATCCTTGGATTTATCATCTTTGCTCAATTTGCAACTAGTGTGCATGGGAGTACTTACGGGCTTGCAATATACCATTCCAAACTTCTTTAGCATTTCTTTGATATAGTTGGTATGGGAGATGAAAATACCTTTATCTTGCTGACATATGCAGAGTCCCAAAAACAAAGACAAATCACCAAGTAATGACATTTCAAATTCATTCTGAATGTATTTAGCAAATTTCCAACTCATCCTTCCATCATCACTTCCAAAAATAATGTCATCAACATAAACTTCAATTATCAAAATATTGTCTTGATTTACCTTTATGTAGAGATTGTTTTTTGCATTTCCTTTCCTGAACCCTTTCTGTAGACACCTGTCCACTCTGCAAACATAATCTTCCTTTTCTGACAATACAAATCCTTCTGGTTGTTCAATGTAGGATTCTTATTCTTGTTCTCCATTTAGGAAGGATGATTTTACATCCATATAATATACTTGGATTATATTATAACATGCATAAGCCAAGATAAATATGAATGCTTCCGTTCTGGAAACTAGGGAAAAAGTTTCTTCAAAATATATTCCTTCAACTTGAGTATACCCCTTGCATACTAACCTTGCCTTATTCTTGGTTACATGTCAATCCTCATTCAAATTGTGTATGAATACCCAACAACGTAGCAATGGGTTCCCCATTGTCCCCCATTGTTGCCAACCTTTTCATGGAGAATTTTGAAAATAAGGCCCTAGACTCCTTCCCCCTAAAACCATTAAGATGAAAAAGATTTGTTTATGACACCAATGTTCTCTGGCCCCACGTGAAAGAGGAATTAAAAAATTTCTTCCAACACCTAAACAACATATCTGAAGATATAAAATTCACAATGGAGATTGAAGAGAATGATAACATCCCCTTTATAAATGTTCTTATCAACAGGAGAAGTAATGGGGACCTAGGACATGCGGTTTATAGAAAAAATGCCCACACATAGAACTATGTCCACACCAACTCCCATCACCACCCCAACCAGAAACTAGGTGTTCTAAAAACTTTAGCAACGAGAGCCATAAGAATCTCCGATGAAGCACACCTAGATAAAGAAATCGATCACCTTACCAAGAATTTTAAGAACATAGGTTATAATCACAAAGACATTAAGAATGCAATAAACAAAGCCTTAGAAAAACCCATGATAATCCCAATGTCTAGAAAGACCAGAACCCTAATAGAGATGCCTTCCTTTCTTACATCAAAGGAGTGACCGATAGGATTGCAAGAGTCCTCAGCAAAAAAGAGATTAAGACCTCCTTCAAACCACTTGAAACCATCAAACATAATATGAGATCCGTCAAAGACAAACTTGACCCTCACAAAGGAAAAGGAATCTACAAAATAGAGTGCTCATGTGGAAAATGCTACATCGGTGAAACCGGCCGCTCCTTCCAGATTAGGATAAAAGATCATGGAGCTGACATTAAGAATGAATGCATCCACACCTCTGCCCTAGCTGAACACTCCCTTACAACAAAACACCATGTCCACCTAGAATACACCACAATACTTGCCAAAGAAAATCACCTCTTTAAACGACATATTAGAGAAGCTATTGAGATCCAAAAACACCCTGGTAACCTAAACAGAGATAATGGGCTAAAATTAAGCGAAAAATGGCTCCCCTTGATTCATAAAAATAATAATAATTAACACTATTTTAGGAAAACAATCTAATACTAAAAATAACCCTACCTAATTAATAATCATACCCTAATAAATTACACTTATTATAATAAACACTCTTAACAAAACTATCAATGGGAAAATTTATAAGTAAAAAACATAAATCATAACAATTTGGGATCTAATACCAAATAAGTTTTCCTAATTAATAATCATACCCTAACAATTAATTAATCCTAATTAATAATCCCACCCTAACAAATAAATGACACTTATTAAAATAAACTTTTAATAAGACTACCATCATTATTATAACATAAAAATTAAAAATTGAAATCATAGTTTAGATAAGCTTAATAAACTAACCCTAATAGATTCTTTAATTGACATAAAAACTTGAACCTATTAACATAGTTAATTAGATTAATTAAAAAACATTGAATTAATAATGAAACCCTGAAAAAGCTTAAATCAAGATTTAAATTTTCTAAATGAACATACCCAACACCCAGGTCTCCTTTCACATTTAGTATTTAATACCTTATCTTCTCTTCATTTTAAATCCAGGCTTCATGTCCTGAAGATGGATCCGAAACGTTGACGATCTATTGATAAGATTGTGGCTAATCTGATCACTTCTGAAAATCCAAACCACAAAAATCTCATTAATCACATTCTTATATTTAGGCATTGGAACAAGTTCCCATGTTTCATTCTTCTCTATTTAATACATTTCTTGTTCCATAGCTTTGATCTAGTGTTCATCAGTGTTGGATTCTTCAAAATTGTTAGGTTCAACTATGGACAATAGTGCTAGATGTCTTTGTTCTGGCGAGCGAAATGTTTTTTGAGTTTCAACTCCTGCATCTTTATTCCCAATGATCTGTTCTTGTGGATGATTTTTCTGTACTCGCTGGATAGGAATTTTTGGAGATGTCTGAAGATTTTATTGGTCATATTCCTCTTTCTCTGCTTTTGGTTTCTCTTCTTCTTCTTCTGCTTCTGCTGCTTGTACTTCTTGTTTCAAATCCTCTTATCATTCCTTCTCTTTTGAGTCTTTGCTTTATTCTTTGGGATTTCGTACACTTGTCTCGTCAATATGCACATCGATGCTTTCCAATATTCTATTGAGTCTCAGATTGAAACACTGGTATGCCTTGATTTTGCTTGAGTACTCAACAATTATGCCTTTGTCAACTCAAGATTCAAATTTTCCAATCCTACTGTCTTTTCTTTTGATATAGCACTTGCTTCCAAATACTCTAAAATGGTTCACATTTTCTGGTCTTCCTTTCCATATCTCATAGGGATTCTTATCACTATTATTTCTAAGAATTCCTCTGTTCAGGATATGAACTGATGTATGTACTTCCTGCGCCCAAAATATGTTTCCAAACTTGGAATATTTCAACATGGTTTTGGCCATTTCTTGTACTATTATGTTCTTTATTTCAACAACTCCATTTTGCTGAGGTGTCTTGGATGATGATAGTTTCATTTTTATTCCATGTTCGCCACAAAAATACATGAATTCTTTCTATGTAAACTCTCCACCATTGTTTGATCTCAAACATTTGATTTTCAAGTCTGTCTTTTTTTCAACCATTTCTTTGTATATATTGAAGTGTTCGAATGCCTCTGACTTCTTCTTGAGAAAGAAAATTGCAGTCATTCTTGTGTAGCTATAAATCGGTATCATGAAGTATTTTTCACCATTTAATCTTTTTGTTCTCATTGGTCCACTCAAATCGGTATGTACAATATCCAATGGTTTTTTCTTTGAGTACTCCTTTGATTTGAACTTGGTCCTGGTATGTTTTCCCTAAAGACAATGCTTACATAGAGTTTTTGTTTTATTTGATATTTCAGGCATTTCTTTTATTGCTTCCTTTCTGATGATTTTGAAAATATTGTCAAAGTTCATGTGACCCATTCTTTTGTGCCAGAGATAGCTTTCATTTTTCTTTCCTAAACAATACCTTTCTTTTCCAATTTCATTCAAAACATATATGTTGTTCGGAGTCCTTATCGTTGTTTCCACTAACTTGCCTGATCCTTCTTTCCTAATTTCACATTTCTATGAATCAAATTGAATTATGTGTCCTTGATCTCACATTTGAATTACATTCAACATATTGTGTTTCATATATTCGACCAGTAGAACATTGTCTTCCATGGCATATTTGATTCCAATATTAATTGTGCCTCTACCTATAATTTTAGCTAAATGATTATTTCCAAATGAAACTGATCCATCTCTTTATTTCTTCAGAGTTATAAACCTATTATTGTCACATGTCATATGCTTTTAACAACCACTGTCAACATACCAATCAATTTTTCTGTGTTGGGATTGTAGAGAAAGCGAGCATTGATTCTTCTTTCTTTTCCATATCTCTTGTGGTTCCAATATCTAATTGTTAATGTTTTGCTTTGATTCCCTGGGTGGAATAGTCAATCTACATTTCTTCGCTATGTGTCCAAAATTGTTGCATTTGTAGAATTTTATTTCATTTCTCAATGAACCAAAACTATTTTGGTTTTTGTTGTATGCCTCATAATATTTTATGGAATAACCATTATTTAAGTACCCTACATAGTTTCTTAGGTTCTTTTCATAGGCTCTGCAGTTTACAACTTATTTCCAAAATTAGCACAATTAAAACAATGTCCATAAAAGAATCTTTGATACCTAGGAGTAGATGATATTCTTTGTGATGCACTCCTTCTAAATTTGTCTTCTTGAGTATTCTTTATTTATGGAATTCTCTTCTTTGGGGGCTTTCATTCTTCCTTCTTGAAATAATCTCTAGCAATCTCTACATATCTTATTTGTTTTTCTTCCCATTCTATTGTCTTGGAGCTCAATCCTTTCTCATTCTGTACTTGATTGTATCCTAGTCCAGATCTGTCATTGGATGGTCTTTGACTAATGATGATTTGATCCAATATTCTAGTGCTCTTTTGTTGTATATATTTCTTCTGAAGATCTTTCCTTAAAGAGGCTATTTTTTATTCCAAGCTTCCAATTGTTTTCTCCTTTTCTCCTAACTAACTTCTAAGTATTTCCTCAATTATTCTTTCTTTTTCTATTTGAATTTTTAGACTCTCGATCATCTTCTCTATTTCTTCAGAGTTGGAATTCTAAGATCCCTCTTTCATTTTTAAATCTACCTTGAGTGACTTGTTTTTCATTCTTTCTTTCCTAAGTTCTTATAATGCACTGATTAGATATTCTCTGAGATTTTCTTCGCCTTCTTCTTTGGAATCATATTCTACTGCCATGAAGAGTACTCTTTCTGAATCAATGTTACTATCATTATCCTCCTCGTCTGATGAGGATTTGTCCTCCTTTGAGTATAAACTTTTCTTGAAGAATTTCCTTTTATTTCTTCTCTTGTTTCCCTTTTGATATTTCTTTTCCCTTTTAGAAGCTTCTTCTTCATCACTATCTTTATTCTTATGAGGAAATTTAGAAGAAAAATTACCAATACCACCACAATTAAAATATTTCAATGGAAGCATACCTTTATAATTTCCGGTCCCTTTCTTTAATTTCCTTATGAAGTTAGCCATCTCTTCATCTTCGTCTGAATCATCACTACAACTGCAACTTGTTTTTGAATTTTGGTTGCTATTATTCTTTGTCTTATTGGATGCCTTGAAAGTTTCTTCCTTTGTGTCTGGGTTCTCCTGTTATGTTCTCATTTCATAGGCTGTAAATATTCCATGTATCTCATCCATGCTCAATCGATATCTTTTCTTTCTTATAGGGATGATATTTTAGGATCAAATCTCACAGGAAGAGACCTCAATACTTTTTGAACAACTATTGAATCATCAAATTCTACTCCCAATACCTTAATAGTGTTAATTATTTCATGAAATCACTAAAGGTAGGCTACAATGTCTTCAACTTACTTCATCTTCAATTGTTCAGACTTAGCTCTGAATATTTGAAGTTTAGCTCCCTTAACTTTGGAATCTCCTTCATAAATATTTTGGAGTTTATCCCAAAGATCCTTTGCACTGTCACAATGCATAGCCTTGAAAAATAATGAATAAACTAGATGGCTCAGAATGGTACCTTTATCCTTTGAGTTGTTTTCACTGAGTTTCTTTCCATATCTGTCGGTTGGGGGAGTGGCTGGTGTTGTATACCCATCTACTACTGATTGCCAAACATCAAATCCCTGTTCCTGTAAAACGTTTTTCATCCTTTTATTCTAGAAGGTATAGTTGTGACCATCAAACAATGGTGCTCTGATATTAATGTATTCCATGATCTCCTTCTAGTGGTTATACTTTTTCCTGTAGGACATGCTCTAATACCANGGGGGGGGGGGTGTGAATCAATATGAACACTTATTTCCCTTTAAACACACTATAAAATCAATAGTTCATCATTAGCATTCAATATATCATCAATACCATAATTCAATGCATAAACAACACATAAACACAACACACCATAATTTTACATGGAAACCCAATGTACGCAGGATGTAATGGAGCAACCTGTGTATACACGAGTTGTCTAACTGTGGTCCACGCATATGTACAAAAAATTGAATTTTTTAATCTGGAATGAGCAAAATGGGGAATTTGAGTCTGCGGAAGGAAAGGGAAGGCCATCAAAGCAAGATGCATGGAGTGTGGAAAAAAATTCTATAATAGATGCCCCCTAATGTGTGAGGTTAGAGGAGAAATTGTGATAGCCAAAATAAATTATAATTTCCAGAAGTGGAGTGGTGAGGACCCAACTGGAAGAACTAGTTACTCGTGGGAATATTACAATTCATATTGACTTTGTACAGATATATTAACTCTGTACACATGGATGTACATATTGATTACATGGAAAATCCATGTGGATATATAACAAATAATTGTTCATGGCCAGGAATAGGAAATACAAAGTATGCATATGCCATAGGCTATCATAGTCATGAACAAAACACAATGGATTCTAGTCTCAAAATTAACTGAAGTTATCTGTATACAATGGAGTACAATATTATCTTCCATGATCACTGAAGTCATATAGTTACTGGTTTGAAGAAAGACAAAAATAGATATGGGATGTTGATACTATGAACTGGAGGTCTTGTACACTATCCACCAAAGGTGCAATTCTATGTTATGTGAACACAGGAGCTGAAGTCGAACACAATGAGGCTTCATTTGATTATTGGTCATTGAGGTATATCGTTAAAAAACATGAGACAAGCCACCAATAATGAAAGTAGGTGTCAAGGCACTGAGTACATTCAAAAAGTGTGAATAAAGGCGTTGAGGTTGAACACTTGAATAATCGATCGATCATGGGACATTGATGTATTCCCAACTGCCGATGGCGGGAGAACCTTCCAATGGTGACTGCAAGCCTCTAGGTACTCTTATGAATCTAGATATTGATTCCAGAATAGATGAGCTGAAGTTGATGTAATAAGACCCATTGAAAGTAGAGAATTAAGGCATCTCTCATCATCTAGTGCGAGGTATAAAGAAATATCTTGATGATTAGGAATAAATAAGACGAATATGATGTTCACGAACCAACGGACATGTGCGTATATCACGTGAACCGGATGAAATAAGTACATGAACGATACCCTCTGATTAGCAGCCAATGATGAAAACTATTGATAAAGGAGAGGAAAACACCAACAGAGTCTAATGGAATCCAAGACACTACACAAATCCCAATGTATGAATGTATTTATTTCCTTCAAACACAAGGGAAACACCCCAGTCAACAACCATTGGAGAAATTCCATCTGTTGGGTTCAAGGTCACCTACCAATAATGAAAATAGGCCCAGGGTGTAACATAGGACAACAACTTCATGTGAATATGAGATTCACTTGTAAGGGGATGGATGACATGAAAAGTCAAGTTTTTTGAGGAATTTCCAACACAAGATTATACTTTCTTTGAACAAGAGAATGATATGGATGGATAACTTAGGAAGCATAGACTGAACCCTAATCATTGACAAAAGTTTGTGACACGGAAGGCATCAACAAACTCTCCATAGGGACTGGAAGAATGACTAGTCGGATGAGTAAACTCTAAGTAATGAGCTCATCTTCATAAGGCCATGCTAAACCCAAACCTTGGATGAATGGAATCAAGAGTTTGTGCTATGTTCAAAGGTGACAAGAGTGTTGTTGATAGGAGATAATATTCTTTTCCCGCTCGTCTTTTTTTTGTTTTTTCATAGTAAAATAAATGTTATGATATAAGAGAGGAAACGAGTGTCGTGAGTAAGAAACTGGTTCCAAGAAATGAAACATACCTATGTTCAATGTAGGGAAATGCATGCAGGACATGGACACTCGGGGGGGATGTTTCCTCTTTGGGTAAAAGATGTTAAGATATAAAGGATATATGGAAGGAACTGCTTGGCTAATGCTGAGAATTGTTGGGGCATGAGGCTTATAAAGAGAAAGCAATATTTGACATTAGGCTCAACAATGCAAGAAGGATAATGGGATGCAATCACAACTTAACTCCAAAAGTGTCCTTTTTCGTAAATTTAGTCCTCTAGGTCCGAAAAAGTATAAAAGAAAAACAAGGAGAACTCTTATAGCCAATGGTGACTAGAGTATTCATTTTTCGTAAGTAGTCTACTTGGTATGGAAAATGGTTAAATTATACCAAAATAGATGTCCTTTCAAATCCATGTAACGAGTGTGAAAGACACAAGTTCACTCGACAATATTTTCATTTTTTTAGGAGTCAGAGAAGAGCTTAACTAAGACTCGGTGGGAGTCCCATAGGTAGTAGTTAGAGTGATATTGAGTAAGAGTAATGGGGTTCGAACACAAATTCATATCGGGACTATAAGGGTCTCTCAAACCTATGGAGTAACTTTTTCATGGGAACCAAATGGAAAAAGTGAGCTAAGCTAGGATGCCCATTGAAGATAGGCTTTACCACATGAATTACAACACTTCTAAAAAACAAAGAAGGTTTTTTTTCACAACTCAGTGGGGTCGATCCTAAGGAAAAATGATACAAAAAACAAATAAGGAAAAAATTCATGAAGGGAAAAATCTAACCTATATGACAGTTTTGAGATCATGACCTATCAGAATGGATCAACATAAAGAAATGTACCAAATAAAATGTCTCCAAATTCCTGTATATAAGACCAAAAACACTAACCCCAAAGTTAATAAGCCTAATATAGAAACCTTTGATAAAACATGTGTTAAGGGATACAAAACTTGAAAACAATAAAACTTGAAAGTACAATATGTACAAAGGACCACAAAACCTTGCAAATTATGCATAATAGTTTTCCAGGTAGGGCCTATTTCTAGGCCCAGGCCAAGGGAATTTTTGGTAATCAACTTGTAAAGTTTCCAGTTCAATAAGAGGTCAAAAATCCAAAATCATAGCTTCAAGGATAGCCTCACTTGAAGACAACTCAACATCCATGAAACTAGGGCTTGAAAACTCACAAATACTAGGGCTTGAGGTCTTACAAACAACAAGATCAGACTCAAGGGGAAACACCAGATTACTTGGGCCCATATAAGGGGGATGCCAGGGCTTCCGTGAAGGTCGTCTATCGAAATCCAACAACTCACTGGTAGATGACAAAATCTTGGTAGAACCCAAAGCTTTCCAAGTTGAGGAGGATAGAATACTTGTAGAAGATCCTTCATCTACAATACATTGAAGAATGCCCATTGTCTGGAAGGGTGCATAAGAAGGAAGGCGAGGCTCTACAAGATCATTCCAAACAAAGGAAACCATCATAGGAATTGGAGGGAGTATACTAGGAGAGAGTGGAATGCCCCATTGTTCAGAAGGTACAAAACTGGAAATTCTAAGAACATTGTCGAAAAATGCATCACCCCCCAAAAGATGAGTGAGATTGGTTGAATATTGCATCGATAATGTCACTTCCTTAGACTTATCACTCTCCAAGAGAAGAGTGGGATCGACTGAAGATTGCATCGAAACAACCACTTATTCAACTATTGGTTGAATAGAATGTGAGACAACATGGTCAAGAGACACGTCACCCCCCAAAATAAGAGTGGTGTCGGCCAAATATTGCATCGACACGACTGCTACATCAACCAAAGAAGGATTAGATTGTTGGGAAACCAAAGACGACTGAGAACCCGAAGGGCCATTAGACAAGGATCGTGCTTCTTGTACCACGATATTAGCAAGGAATAACTAAGTTAGGTGACCTCCTTTGCAAAGTATACAAAGGAACTTGGGCTTACATCCTATACGTCTAGGATTCTCAATCGTATCAATGCCCCTAACATGACTTGCAGTGGCTAGTGACATGCTCCTAGCACAACTTGCAGAGGCTAGTAGCTGATCTCCAACATGACTTGTAGAGGTTGGTGATGTTTGTCAAGTGTGACTAGAAATGACTAGAGTTGTGCCCCCATCATGACTTGCAGAGGCTGGTTGCAAATATTCAACATGACTTGCAGAGGTTGTTGACCTATCTCCAACATGACTAGAAAAGGTTGGCGATATGAAAGGTTTTGAAGGTATCATCCCAGATGGGAATGCTTGCAAGGTGAAAGTGATATGATACAAATTATCCATGTGAGGATATCCATTTCTCCTTGATGAAGGAACTATGTGCAGGGGATTTCCCATGTTAGAATATTGAGCCCACCCTCATGTAATATCATAGGTTGGAGGAGTATTTACCATAAAATAAGAATTTGTGGGAAAAGGCACTGTGGACGATAGATAAATAGATGAGATATATGAAGTAGAAGAACCACCCATTTGTCCATTCCATCCTTGAAAATTATAACTAGGATTAGGTCTGGAGGAAGGAGGATTCCAACCCCCCATTGTAGGAAAGGACTGAGGGATATGACCCCCACCAACAAGGGAAGGATTAAAAGGAGGTGACATGCCCCTCGACCCAAAACTAGCATCGACGTTGGGTTTCAGAAAGGAGGAAAATATGTGTGAAGTCATATTCAACATACCAAAAGAAAAAGTATTAGAGGACATATGAATTGACTGAGTACTATAACAAGGAATCCCCATCAAAAAGGTTCTAGGGGGAACATATATCGATTATAAAAAAGTCATACCATTCGAAAATATAAAAGGATACGTCCCCATGGACTGAGCTAAGCTCATGAACTGGGTAGCTCTAACTGAGGGAGTCACAGGGACTCCACCAACCATAGCGGAGATTGGAGTAAAAAAAATACTCAGAATGGGATGATCACGAGATTGAGTGATGGAGATGTACGTACCATGTTTATTAAGTATTCACCTTTTAGGAGGTGAATCAGTATCAAACCAAACTATGGTAGTTGATTCAAAACATGGCGAGACCAGCAGGGAGATGGTCTCACTCCACGATGACTCAAAAATCGTGACACAAAGAACAATGCTAAGGCCAACTAATATACAAAGAGCACACTCCTAAATAAAACTAGAATCCAAATTCACGCAAACAAGAGAGGATGGATGAAAGGGACCTCCAAAACTAAAGAAGGTATGCCTCTCCTAGGAGGGGATGAGACTCCCAAACAATAGAGTGGAGGTAACATAATCAATTATAAGGACCCTTGTGGGATTCAAAACACAGTTGGTAAGATTCCTATGGAGAGAAAATCCTCCATGAAGTTTTTTTCTTGTTTGATCCCTATCTTACTCAGGGTACCTACATAATAACCCCCGCAAGCAACCTATGTGGATACATAGGTCAAGCAACTAAAGTAACCATGGTATAACCAATGCTCAGGCGAGCAATTGCAGGTCTGGTCCACCATATGGGAAGGGTAGAAAAGCCCAAAATATTGAAAGCACCACCTCTCATGGAGGTAAAGGAACTAGCGAAACACCTAGATACCAATAGAACCCCAAAAATATCTCTTATGCTAGGAAGGTATTAGAGGCTTATCTCTACAACCAAATTCATGCATCCTTGTGCTTAACTCTGGTGTGATCAGAGCATCTTGAGGACACCAATTATACAATTGGTTTCACCACTCCCTAGTCAGACACATACATTGAGTTTTATAGCCTTGGAGAAGTTTACTCACAAAATCCTATTCCAAGGCCCTAGGTCCTACACTTGTTTGTGTACCTTGAAAAATAAAATCATTTCAAATCAATTTTAATTATTCAGTGTTAATTTTAGTGGCTTCTGCTTACTCAATAGGTGTGATCATGAAACTAATGGTGTTATGACTCAACATATATAAAAAAGAAGCAAATGTAAAAAAACTGCTAAGTACTAGTCTTTATTTTTCAAAGAAATGGTATGCTTTTAAATCTTGTTCACGTGATGCAATATATTCAATTTCAATGAGGTAAAATCTTTCATAACATGCCAAAACTAATGTAATGTAGACAAAAGTGAAAATTCTCTAAATAAAATGAATATATATATATATATTGTATTTTCAATATAATGAAATGAAAATGCAAGGAATGAATAAACAACCTCTCAGGAAGACCCTAATGCAAGCACAAGGAGGCAATCCAAGAAGGACACCAACAAGAGACTACCCAGACTAGGATGCAAGGACAACAAATGAGAAAAATGACAAGAAATGAGTTCGCCCAAAATATTCACCAATGATGCATCTTCCTATCACTTTGTAGACACTCAGCAAATAGGACAGGGACCCAAAAAGTCTCAACAACCAACAAAAATCACCCAAAAAACATTGATCTAGCCAAAAAGACATAGAAAATAGTGTACGCGACTGTCCAGGGAATATAAGTGTATGTAAGATCCCTAAACACTGACAACATGCATATGTACATGACTATCAAGGGAAAAATCATGTATGGTAAGAAAGAAACTGATTGGGAAAGGGTTAAGCCAAGAAACTCAGATGCAAAGAAAAATAGAGGCTGTCAATCAATAGGCGACATAGAAACTCAAGAAATCATAGAGAAATAAAGGAGAAAAATAACCAAATACCGGAAAAGGGAGATCTCCCTAGTGGAGTCACCAATTCTGTTACGAGAAAAATCTCTCTATGGTTAGAGGTAAACCACAACAAACATAATGAAACACAGAGATCAACTCTAGTCTCAAGTATGCTAGACAAATGGAAATTCTAACAAAAGGAAGGATAGAAGTCTACCTCATTCGGGCATTCAAAGAAGACCACAATTGAGCTCACAATCCAACGCTTGATACTTACAACTTGTCCTCAACATCCAAGATACACACACATATGAAAATTATATAAAACGTTAGCATATAAACTAGCATAATCCACTAACATGTATAAAAAATATGTCCATGGAAAGTAATACAAATATTTGCAACATATAATTGGACGTGAAAAAAGTATTTCTATTAAAGTAATCAATAGAAGTACATATGTGACAAACTTCTGTATCAACACATATCAGAACTAAGAAACTAAGTCCCTCCACTTGGGCCTTCACCACTTCAATCCTCCGCAAAGGAAAAATCAAAAGCAATAGGAGTAATTGAGTTTCTCCTTCTCAATATAGGGAGAGCTTGGGGGATGAACACAAAAGAAGTTCATACTTTCAAGAAAAAAAGGATGCAGACTCAATATGAAGTGAAATTTCTCCAAAGTGTCTTTTCTCTCAATGAAGAGTCAATATTCATGGCTTGTATATGGCTCAATTTATAGCCTCCAAATGGACTTGAAGGGTTGAGTCAGAGCGTTTCTAGTATATGGAAGGGC
The DNA here is from genome assembly GCA_009831015.1 of Picea engelmannii. Taxonomy (NCBI): domain Eukaryota; kingdom Viridiplantae; phylum Streptophyta; class Pinopsida; order Pinales; family Pinaceae; genus Picea; species Picea engelmannii. The sequence continues at coordinate 18,021 of ML782615.1, forward strand.
AAGGATCATGGATCTCGTGACTTGGTATGGAAACTCAACATTTTTTTTAATTTTTTAGCACAAAACCCCATGTACGTGGGTTGTAATGGAGAAACCTACATATACACGAGTTGTCTAACTGTGGCCTGCGTATATGTACAAAACTTTGAATTTTTTACTTTGAATGAGTAAAATGTGGAATTTGAGTCTGCAGAGGGAAAGGGAAGCTCATCAAAGCAAGATGCTTGGAGTGTGGCAAAAATTGCTATAACAATTCCATGTATCTCATCCATGCTCAATGTACAGAGATATGCTCTTTCTTCTAGGGATGATATTTTAGGATCAAATATCATAGGAAGAGACTTCAATACGTTTTAAACAACCACTGAATCATCAACTTCAACTCCCAATCCATTAATAGTGTTAACTATTTCGTCAACTCATAGAAGGTAGGGTGCAATGTCTTCATCTTCCTTCATCGTCAATTGTTCAAACTTATCTCTGAATATTTGAAGCTTACCTCCCTTAACTTTGGCATATCCTTCATAAATATTTTGGAGTTTATCCCAAAGATCCTTTTCATTGTCACAATGCATAACCTTGACAAATACTAAATCAACTAGACTGATCAGAATGGTACCTTTAGCCTTTGAGTTGTTTTCGTTGAGTTTCTTTCCATCTCTGTCGGTTGGGGGGGTGGTTGGTGTTGTATACCCATCTACTAGTGATTTCCAAACATGCAATACTTGTTCCTGTAAAACGATTTTCATCTTTTTATTTCAGAAGGTATAGTTCTGACCATCAAACACTGGTGTTCCAATCTTAGTGTATTCCATGATCTACTCATAGTGGTTAGACTTCTTCCCGAAGGACCTACTCTGATACCAATTGTTGGAATATTGAGAGGGGGGGTGAATCAATATGATCACTTGTATTCCTTTAACCACACTATAAAATCAATAGTTCATCATTATCATTCAATATATCATCAATACCATAATTTAGTGCATAAACAACACATAAACACAACACACCATAATTTTACGTGGAAACCCAATGCGAGAAAAAATCACATAATGACTTTCTTATTTATCAAAGAGTAAATTCATTGGAAGCACCATCTTCCTATTTCTCCAGCTACAATTGGAAGGAGGCTCCAACCCCCTATTTACATGTTGCAACCTAAAGGAAGCTCCAACTCCCTAATTTATTGGCTCCAACCAGAAGGAGGCTACAACCCCCTTTCCTTTCCCCATCCAACTGCCCTGAAATATAAATGTAGACCAATATGTCACTACCTCTGTCATTGTACATGATAACCTGTTTTTGTTGTTGTTTTTGATACTTTTGATGTTGTTACTGATTTCGATATCTCATCAAGACTGAAACTACACATACCTCATACAAATATCCATAAGATATTTCTCCAAATCAAATGATTATGAATCACGAAGATATATATTTTCCTGATTTATTTAGAATACACACCCTAACATACATAAGAAGACATACCTTCAACCTGTAGCTGACCTGGGTTTTAGATCTCTGATCTTCAACAACGTTTCTTCATAGGTCTGTGACCCTTACACTCTCTGCTCGTAGATGTCTTCAATTTTCCTCACTGCAGCCCGCAAATGTCCATGCTTTTCCTCTTGAAACTCATGGATTTACATAAAGGATATGGATCCCTAACTCTTCTCAGTATGCTCGGCTCGTGCAAACTTCTTCCTTCACTGGACTTCATTGACTTCCTCTCACTACCTAAGATATTCCAATCTGTATTCACCACAAGTGATTTTACAATTGATTATTCTTTGTGTTTTAATGGGGATCTCATGATGACATGCAACTTGTTAAATTCCGTTTATAGTTACTTTAACATGCAACTGACATGCAAATTGTTAAATTCAGTTTACAACTAATTTACCTTGACATGCAACTTGTTAACTACCTATTCAAGGGTTGACATCAATGACTACCAATCTTTCAATAATTAATGCCAACCAATCTTTCAACAACTATTCTTTCAACAATTAATATTTCAATAGATAATAATTAGGATCAAGATAAAATTAACCCCATGAATGTATGAGAAGCACATATTACCTAAGGAACACGCCATGGTAAGGGAAACTTTAATTTATCAGACATTTAATGTTTGAAATTGGATTTATGAATGATTAATATGTAGGGAAAAAGAAAAGGAATTGGGGGTTCACCCAAAAGGTAATGAAATTTGAAATAAATAAAGTTTCAATGTGAATATATGTCACTATTGGCTAAAACAACAAAACAACCACCTATATTAAGAAGTTTCCAATGAAATAAGAGCATTTTAAAATGAAATACCTAATTAGAGAAGCTAATAAACATGTAACCTTTCCTAGGCTATAATGTTCTTGAATTGCGTTTGATTTTTTCAAGTGTTATGAAGGGAGTTTTATTGTCACTTCAATGTAAATATCATTCAAACAAATGAAATTTGAGTCTAATTCCAAAGATTTAAATCAAAAGGACCAAGTGTGAGATGCATTAATTCATAAGTTTTAAGGGGTTATCATTCCAACTATGTATCCATTGAATCAAAACAAGATAGAATGTGTATTAAATACATTTTAATGTAGAGTGAAATGTACACATTAAGTATTGAATTCAAAATTTGAAAACAAGGTTAGATGTGAGAAATCTTGAAATCAAATTAGGAGATCCCTATGAATTAGGGCCTATTTCAAAATTGGGACCCCTCTTCACTATTGTTAGGTGTGAGCACACCCAATTTTCAAATTAGGGATGATCCCAAAATTGAGGAAAGAGTTCATGTGGAGGATACCCAACTTAGTCATTAGGGTCGATTGAGAATTTGGAATCCTATATCACCATCATTTGTGAAATAAATACCCAATTGCAATCAAACTTAAAAAATAGCTTCACATATGTGAAAAGTATGGAACATTGTCACACATGTGAACATACGGTTGCGTGAAAGTAAGATGATTTAAGAAATTGGGACCTCATGACATTGCATTGTAAAATTAAGATCCAATTTGGATGTTGGGACTGATCATTGAATTAGGACCCATCCACACCAAGTTAGTGACTAAAGGTCCCAATTTTGGAGTTTTTTCTAATCATCAAATAAGGTAAGGAAAAAACAAAACTAAGAAAATCATGTCGAACAGGTCCAAAAGTATGTATTATTCGTATACTACAAATAATGACAAGAGGGCTTGATTTGGATATTGGGTTAGATTTCCAAATTAGAGAAAAGTGAAGGAAACTAAGTGAAAAGAAGGCTCAATTTTCATGTCAAGGATGATTGAGAAATTGGGCTTGAAAATATCTTGATTTGGTTTAAAGTTCAAAAAGGAGAAAGGTTCAAAATGTATGGAGGGACTGATTAGTATATTGAGATCAATTCAAAAATAGGAACCCATCCACACCAAAGTTAGTGAAAGGAGGGTATGATTTGGAAATTGGATTGATTCCTAAATGAGGGGAATGATAAAATGGAATAAGTTAAGAACAAGCCTACTATAAGGATAAAAAAAGAACGAAATCAAAATTAAACTAGTGAAACATGAAAACCAATCTAACTAGACCAATTAAAAGAAAGAATCAATGAAGAAAAAAAAAATAGTAACTAATCTAGATTAGATAATTATATTATTTGTCATCTATATTGATGCTTTCAGAGTGGAAAAAAATTGGGGAATCAACTTGTAGGGTCATTTTAACAATAGGTCCGAGTTTGGAAAATAGGGGTTTGAAACCTTCTGGAGCCATTTTGAGGCATCAAATGGAATTATTTTGGGTCAAAAATTTCCAAAATATAGATCAGAACCTATGAAGTTATTATACACATTGATACCTTTCATACAATGAAAAAATAACGTCAATAAAAGCTTGTATGCAAAGGTTATTCCTCCCACAAGTTGACCTACTAGTTTCACTACCATGGTATCAGTGGATGCCATGTCAACCCCCATTACTAACACATATGGGGATAACCACGTATGAAATTTCAACAATATCCTAGAAGGTCCAAAACCTTATCACAATTGAGGGTTGAGGAAGTCAAAATCCTATATGTAGATGGCTATTAGGCTATGCTAAATACCAAGCCACTAGGAGGAGAAGGGGTTCCATTATTTTGCATCATATCTTGTTCCATAGATAAGAATAACAATTTAGAGTGGTATTTTATGATAATAATAGAGGATAATATATTCTATATCATCCATGCAGACCACACTGTCAAAGGAAACTCCACAAAGAGTGCCTCTTTCTTTGTACTAGCATTTGAAGAAAAGATAGCAGAGATACCTCACCTTATAGTTGGGTTTTCTCTTGTATTGGGTTTCTAGGTTATATCTTGTGTTTATTTGTGGATGATGTGTGAGTATTTATTTTTGTTATCTATTTTTTTCATTTCATCCATTTCATACATTTAAGTAGAAAAAACTAGTAATTAGTGAATCTAAGATCTAAGGAAACTAACCTTCACAATAAATATTTTATTAATTTTATTAGATTTGTTGTGACAAATTGTCTAGTGGAATATACACAATAGTTTATGGATCATAGAGGTATCAGAGAAGCTTTTATTGAGGTATATATGGAAATTTGCAGGGATCCATGAATGAATTTAAGAAGAAAGTCACAAAACCATAGCCATGGATGATGATTCTGTCCATAACAACCCTCAAGATGTATCATAGGAGAGATTTGTGAGGATATAAGATAAATTTGATGACATATCTCAAAATATGTTCCTCCTCATGGTATCTCTAGCAAGCAAACTCATATCGTTCAAAGAAGTTGGAGGATCAAACTTAGATATTGGATAAGATAAGAAATCAAAAGATAACAAAGACCCAAAAAACGAGCCTAGAAAAGAACCTGAGAAAGAGTAGCTAATTTCCAGTGCCATAAACCCTTCATAGTCTTTATTCAACATGGAAGCAAAAATGGACATAAGGCCATACAAAGGTAATATCGATGCATTAAAATTGAATCATTGGTTGCAACAACTAGAAGTTTATTTCAGTGTTGACCATATAGATGAAGAACAAAATACATCATTTGTCAAATTGAAGTTAGAGGGCCATGCTTTAACTTGGAGGGAAATCCATGTGGAAACACATATGATGGAGGGTGATTCGCTAGTAAATAGGTGGGAGGACTTCAAAACCATCATCATGTCCCAATTATACCCTATCAAGTATGTAGAGGACCAATGGATTTAGTGGCACTACTTAAGATAGAGTCAAGGACAAAGTGTACATGAGTATACCACTGAGTTTAGAAATATGAAAATCATGTTGGGTATCTCTCCCAAGAGCCTAGATGTACTCCTCAAGTATCTAGGGAGTCTAAGTATTTATTTATGAAAGAAAGTGATGCTTTTTAAGACAAGGACATTAGAAAAGAAATGTGTACAAGCACAATATTTAGAAAGAATATGCCACAATAAAGGGTATCCAAGTGGTTCCAAGCAGAAACAGTACCAAGAATCTTCCAAGAAAGGGAAGAGGAAGTGGAAAGGGAGAAAGGATAAGAGGATTATAGAAAATACGCATCAGTACAAGGATCCTAGCAACCATTGCAATATTGATAGATATAGTGAGGAAAAGTGATGGAAACCACATATAGATTTGAACCCGAAGAACCACAAAAAGGAAGTAAAGAAAAAGAATATTCTAGACACAAATTTAATCAAGCAAGTCAAAAGTAGCTCCGATGTGGATGAGAATATTCTCTGCACATCAGTTTAGAAGGAGGTGAATATCAGTATCCTTCATCACCAATAAGAGAAGGAGATGACCAAACTCTTCCACATAAAGATCCAGGTCAAGAAGACCAAGGTAGATGCTCTATTTGACTCTATTTCATAGGATAATATCATATCATTATATGTAGTTAGAAATATTGTATTGGATGTTGGTGATCATCCTATCCCATATCCATTGGGATGGGTAAACAAGGATGAAAAGATCAAGGTAAAACAATGTAAGATTAAATTTGTTGTAAGTGATTATTTTATTGATGAAGTGTAATTGGATGTAGTACCCCTTGACACATGTGAATTAGTGTTTGGAATACCCTACATGTATATGAGTGATGAAATCTTCATGCATAGAGACAAATATTACCGACTCATCAAGGATGAAAAGTCCTACATCATCAACACACAAAAAGGAAAGTCAAAAATCTCACGGGTAAGGGATAACTAAGCCAAGAAGTTGATTAGTTCCAATAAGAAATATGTTTTACTTTTATTAAGAGAAAATCAGACTAAGAATGAGTCAATAAGAGTAAAGGTATCCCTATAGGGCTGTACTAAAGAGTATAAACATTATTTGGAGGATTTGTTATAGGAATACAAAGGAGATTTTGAGGAGCCTAAAGGGATACCACCCAAGAGGGAAGTGGAGCACGAAATACAATTATTTCTATATTTCCCATTGCCAAACATTGGGTTGTATATATAGTCTATTCTAGAAGAAAATGAAGTGAAGAAGTAGTTTCAATAGCTACTAGAGTAGGGAATGATTCAACCAAGCATCTCACCTATCCTAATTGTACCAAATAAGGGAAGAATATGGTGAATGTGTATCGACTACAGGGAATTGAAGAAGATTACACTAAAAATATATGTGCCCTCTTCCCAGGATTGATGATATGTTAGATCAGTTGCAACACGTAAAATATTTCACCAAGTTAGATCCCAAATTGAGATACCACCAAGCATGTGTCAATGAATAAGAGACCTGGAAGATTGCCTTCAAGGAAAGGAAATTCTTGTATGAATGGTTGGTCATGCCATTTGGTTTATGTAATGCACCAACTACATTTATGAGATTGAAGAATGATGTATTACACCCATATATAGATTCAAATTATTATGGTATATTTGGATGATATACTAGTTTATAGTTCTACTTGGGAGGAGCACATCTCACATCTCATGTAGGTGTTAGAGAGAAGACACACCAACTACTGGATAACCTCAAGAAATGAGTTTTTTCTTAGTATTTGTTGGTTTATTTGGGGTATGTTATTGGTGGAGGGGAATTCAAGATTGATCCCAAAAAGATGGAGGCCATCATGAAATGTCTAGTTCCTACAAATGTCACTGAATTTAGGAGTTTTGTTGGGGAAACAAAGTACTTGAGGAGGTTCATAGCTTCATTTTCAGTGGCAGTTTCACCAATCCACACCATAATAGAGAGTGGTAAGAGTTTCTAAAGTATTTCGATGAGCTAAAAAAAAAATATCAATCAAGCACCAATTCTTGCATTACCAAAATTGAAAAATCCTTTCAAAGTGGAGATAGATGCAAGTAGGTATGACACGGGAGAATTTTTTATGCAAGGAGAAAGGCCTATATGCTATGATTCTAAAATATTTCATGGGGTAGTTCTCAACTACCCTACTGATGAAAAGGAAATAGATGTCTTGGTTCATTTTTTCAAGAAGTGGAAGCGCTATCTAATGGGAAAGGATACCATCATCCACATATATCACTAGCCTCTATAGTATTTGTAGGCCCATGGTAAGCTACAAAAACAAACATTACAAATGGATATGGTTTTTACAACAATTTCATCTAGTCATCAAGTATAATAAGGGAAACACAAATAGGTTGGTATAACACCCACATCCAATCATTTTACCCATGATGCATACAAAGAGGCATACCTAGAAGATGTGGACTTCAAGAAGGTATTTCAACAACTATAGGGCCAAGATTATATAGAATAAGGTGATGGAAAGGATGACTATCATTTCTAGTATGGGTTACTCTACAAGCTTGGAAATCTTTGTGTCCCTAAAGGTGAACAACTGCAACTTATTAGAGAAGCTCACACCTCCAAGGTTACATGACATTTTGGTGTTGGAAAAACAAATGCAAAATTATAGATGTGTGTGTACTAGCCCATAATGCAAGAATATGTGGCACGATATATTAGAGGATGCATACTTTGTTGTACCAAAATACGAGTAATAGGAACCAAGGTCTATACCATCCATTACTTGTACCCACTCATCCTTTGAAATCATTTCCATTGATTTTTTGGGAGGTTTACTAACAAATAGGAAGGGACATGACTATCTATTTTTGGTATTTGATAGGTTCAACAAGATGTGAATTTTCATACCTTCTAAAAATACCATCAAAGAAGATGAAGCAGCGAACATGTTCTTTGAATAGGTATGGGTGAACTTCGGGATACCAAGGAGAATAATATCAGACATGGATACCATATTTATTCGTACATTTTGGACTACAATGTGGGAGAATATGGACACTATGTTGAACATGTATACAACATTCCATCCACAGACAGAAGGGAAAATAGAAGTCATCAATAGGAATTTGGTGGATCTTTTGAGGGGTTAAAATCAGAAGCATCCAAACACCTAGGATGAAAATATGATCTACATACACCACTCTTATAATAGAGCAATTCACCTTTTGAAAATTGATTTGGGTATTTTCCACCTTCATCCTTGGATGTTATATATGGAAAACAAGGAGGAGTGAGGGAGGACCTCACAGGAGATGCATTGTGAGAAGAAAAAAATGTTGGGAAGATTAGGAACATCCATTTACAAGTACATGAGACGGTGAAGAAGTCACAAGAAAAATACAAGGCCAAACATGATCAACATAGTATCAAGAAGTCATTCAAATTGGGAGACATATTCTGGTTACATATGAACAAGGAAAGACTACAACATCTTAGTAAGAATATCAAGGCTCTTAAGTATGTTCCTTTTGAGATATTAGAGAAGGTGGGAGATAGCACCTACAAAATTAGTCTACCCCATACACATGCATTTACTCATTAATGAATATGGATAATATCAAACTCTATGAGCCTTCCATGTTGGATCAAGAGGAGGAGAAGGTCTAAAAGTAATGAACAAAATAAGACCTACAATGCATTTATTCTGATGTGCTAATTTTATACCTACAATAGTAATGAACCACCACATATTCCTTCATAATCCACTAACAAGGATTTAACCTTTACCAATATATGATATCCACCATTGATATTAAATGATCAATGGTTGAATTCACTTTGGGTGTAATTGACCCCTCCACCATATAAATTTAAGTATTTGTGTAAATTTTCATAGGAATAGTTTATAACTATTTATCAAGATTAGGAACATTGGTCTAGATCCTTATAGGTCCTAATGACCCCTATTCCCCATTATGATAATTTTAAACCTACATAAATAGAGTAATTCCACGTGTCCTCTCAACATTGCCTCTTCCCACACTAATGTAACATGTAGCTTCTCTTGAGTTTGATAATTGATCATGGATATGAGAAATATTTCTATGGCCCATATTGTTATTGGGTATAAGGAACCCTTTTTCTAGTTCTTGGGATTATAATTTGCATAAATTGAATAGTGTCATATGTACCCTTCCTTGATTTGGAATGTTTCAATATATAAATTTTCATTTATCTTGGTACTTTCTGGGAGGAAAAATTAGAAGAAAATTGTATAGATAGTTTGAGGCATAAAGAGCAAATTTTGAGGGTCAAAACATTGTTATATTAGCTCCATATCCTACTGATGCTATTGTACACAATATAATATTTCCAATAGTGGAAAAATCACCTCAATCGAAGTTCATACGCGTAAGCAATGCATGTTAACCTACCCTGTTAACCACCATGGTATGGAGTGGATGCCATGTCAACCCCCATTAATCACACGTGGGTATAGTCACGTGTGGAATTTAAATAATATTATAGAAGGTAAAAAACCCTAACACTAATTGAGGGTTCAGGCAGGAAAAAACCCCAACCCTAAACCTAGACGACTATCATGATATGTTAAATATTGGGCTACTAGGAAGATAAGGGGTTCTATTATTTTGGTATTGTTATTGTTACAAAGTTGGGCATAAGATCTAGGAGTGGGATATTGAAGCATAATAAATGAGGTAGAATATTATATATAGTAATCATTTAGCCCACAGTGTCCATGGCTACTCCATAATGAGTTCCCCTTTCTTTGTACTTTCATCTCATAAATGAGAAAACAAGAGTAGAGTGTAGGGCTCACCTTATAGCTGGGTTTCTCCCATATTGGGTTTCCTAGGTCACATTTTGTGTTCATTTGTGCAGATGTTGTGCTCATTTTCTTGTTTCTTTAATTTTTGTTTCAATTATTTCTATAGTTTTGAGGACTATGCTAGCAATAATAAATATGAGATCTAAGGTAATAAACTACATAATAAAATATTTTAGAATATTGTAAGATATGTTGCGATGAACTATTCTAGTGGAATATCTACAACATTTTATAGATCATATTGGTATTAGATCAATTTTCCTTAGGTATTTTATGTCCCTCCTCATGGTGGATTTGGAAAAAATGTTTGGACCATTTGGGAAGGTTGGTGGCTCTAACTCAAAAGTTGGATTGTATGAGAAGTCATGAGATAATGAAGACTCAAACAAGGAGCTGAAAAAAGAGCCAAATAAAGAGAAACCAAGTTCTAGTGTCATCACTTCTTCACAATGTTGATTTAAAATGGAAGTGAAAGTGAACATCAAACCATATCAAGGTGATATTTATGTTGTTAAGTTGAATTATTGATTGCAACAATTAGAATTTTATTTCAATGTACATCACATAGAAGAAGAGGAAATTATTTCATTTGCTTGACTAAAACTAAAGGGCCATGCCTTATCCTAGTGCGAAATCCACACAAACAAAGTTAGTATGGAGGGTGGTCCACTAGTAACTAAGTGGGGGAAATTTAAAGTCCTCATCAAGTCCTAGTTCTACCCTATTGGGGATGTAGAGGACCAGTGGATATGTTGGCATCACTTTAGGTAAAGGAAAGGGTAGAGTATGCAAGATTACATCACCGAGTTCAAACAAATGGTGACTATATTGGGTATATCTCCCAAGAACCCATACATAATACTCAATTATTTAGGGGGTATATATAGTCATTTATGAAAGAAAGTGATGCTCTTAAAATAGACCTGTGATAGTTGACGAGTATTGTGTGCAATAACAATACCTAGAGAATATAGGAAATAAGAAAGGAAAATCAAGTGGTTCCAAAAAAAAACAACACCAAGTTGCTTCGAATGGGTAGTAAGAAGTGGAAGGGACTATCTAATGCCCCTTAATAGGTTCCTTTTCAACTGTAGCTACACCACTTCATGCCATAACAACTAGTGGTAGGAGTTTCTAGTGAAGAAAAAATAAATAGAAAGCTTTCTATGAGATGAAACAAAAGATTATTCAAGAACCATTTCTTGCATTTCCTAATTTGAAAGTTCCTTTGGAAGTGGAGATGGATGTGAGTGGATATTCTATGGGAAAATTCTTGATTTAGGGAGGTAAGAAAATATTCTATCATTCTGAAATGCTTCATACTAGAGTCCTAAACTACCCTACATATGATAAGGAAATCTATTCCCTAGTTGAAGCAGTTAAGAAGTGGAAGGACTATCTAATGGGAAAGGAAACGATATTCCACACTAATTAGCATCCACTATAGTATTTGCAACCCCATGGTAAGCTTCCTCAAACTAGACACTACAAGTGGATGGGGTTTTTGCAAAAAATTCATATAGTCATAAAATATAAGAATAGGAACACTAGTGGACTTCAAATATTAAAACTTTGGGAACTCTTATGCACATGGAACCTTTTACCCATGATGCATAAAAATAGACATACATGGAAGATGAAGATTTAAAAGAGGTTTTTCAACAACTACAAGGCTAAATTCATGCAGAAGGTGAAGGTGATGGTAAGGATGACTATCATCTCTAGAATTGGTTTCTCTATAATCTAGATAATACCTATGTTTCTAATGGTGAAATATTGCATCTTGTCAAAGAGTCTCACACCTCCAAGGTTGGAGGACATTTTGGTCTTGGAAAAACAATTTCCAACTTATAGAGGTATGTGTATTGGCCTAGGATGCAATAAGATGTAGCTTATTTTATTAGAGAATTCACTTTGTTGTACTATCAATCCTAGTAACATAACTCAAGGTTTATACCATCCCTGTAGGGTTCCATATGTATTATGTAGAGAAAAAGCATAATTGTTATAACAAGTATCAACAAAAATAGAAAAATATAAAGAAAAATGACACAATTGATTCTAGAAATGATATATTTATTATATAGAAAGCTAAGTTCACTTGCCTCTTCGAGGTGGAAACCTCTAGTAGAGCTGAACTCAAATATAAAATGATTCTCAGTACGAAACTCTTCCATGATTTCTACTCCTATTTATACTATTTCAATCTTCTAGAGAAAATTCTAGAGTAATATATTTCTAGAAACAAAACCTTGTATTAAGCCTTCTTAGATCAGACATGTTCACATTATTACATATGAATTATTTACCAATGTTGACCTTTATTACATAGAAAACATATTATTCTATCTACTTGATGGGTTATAGATGTTAGGACCCTAACATGTTATCCCTCTTGAAAAAGGTAGCCTTGTCCTTAATGCTAGAGATGAGGAAATTATTGCAGAATGGTAGTTGTCTCACATGTGGCATCCTATGGTGGTGTATCCTTCCACTGAACTAAAAATTCCTTGATTGTGCACTGATGGAGAGGATGCTTGTGGTGGTACAAGATTGCTTGGGGATGCAACCAAATAGATCCTCCTTCATCCAATTCAAGGAGATTAGTTTAAGTATGACACTTGATTCCAATCACTTTCTTCAAGCAAGAAACATGAAAAATAGGATGTATATTAGAGTTTCTAGGGAGATATAAATTATAGGTCACATGATCCACACACTTGAGAAAGGTACAAGGGCCATAAAAATTTGGAGATAGTTTCTGACAATGATCTGCTTTGAGTGATATTTTCTTATAAGGTTTTAGATGAATAAATACTTGGTCTCCTTCAACAAAATAGTGTTCTGAATGACCTTAATCAGCGTGTTTCTTCATGTAATTCTAATCCATTACCAAATTATATTTGAGGGTACATAGAGTGGCAGTGCAGACGATAAGGGTACTAAAATTTTTTGGACCATGGAGACACTAATAAGGTAGGAGAAAACAAAATACCTATGGATTTTTATTGTATACCACTTCAAACAAATACATGCAAGTGGAAGCATGGTAAGATGTGTTGTATGACAATTCAATGAGTGGCAACCACCAATCCCACTGAGTTTGTCTGTCAGAAGTGAAACACCTCAAATATGTTTCCAAGCACTTGTTGACATATTCAATTTGACCATCCTTCTAGGGATGATAAGTGGAGTTGAGATGCAATTTCCTTGTAACTTAAACAATTCCCACAAAAAGTTGGTGGTGAAATTTGGATCATGACTGGGGAAAATAGAGTGGGGAATTCCATGAAGTTTGAATATATTATCCATAAAAATTTGATCCACTGTGGATGTTGTGAATGAGTGTTGGAGGACACATAAATGATCATATTTGGAAAGGCCATCTAATACAACCATGATGAAGGATTTGATACTATATTTGGGTAAGTCAACAATGAATTCCGTAGAAATATCCATCCATATAGTAGGTGGAATAGAAAGAGGTTGGAGTGTTCTTGGAATTTTGATTGATTCTCCCTTGTTGCATTGAAAAGTATCACAGTCAACCATAAATGTGTGGATGCATTGTTTCATGCCTTCCCATAAAAAAGAAAGTTTTATCCTTTCATTTTGTTTTTGAAAACCTGAATTCCCTATTGTTGGTGAAGCATGAAGTTCAAAGAGGGCAATGGATTTAAGGTGAGACTTTTTTATTAAATACACATGAACTTTGTAGAAAAGCTCCTCTCTATGCCAATATTATCTCGAAGATGCATGAGGATAACAATGCAATTGTTGGATTAGGTGAGCCAATTTGGGATCTTCGAACCATTCCTAGTGAACAACCTTTATCCAATTTGATATAGGGAAGGAGAGTCAGAAGAGGGAACCTTCTTCTTCATATTTCCTTGAAAGGGAATCAACAACCAAATTTTATTTTCCTTTCCTATAAATCATCTTAATCATAACCAAAGATTTTGGGGAACCACTTCTATTGCTCTAGGGATGAAATTCATTGTTCAAAAAAACATTTGAGGCTGCGATGGTCCATTTTAATTTGGAAGCGATGCCCAAGAAATTAAGGATGCGAGAGACCCACTACATATAGATTAGCCAACATTTCCTTTTCATAGGTGGATTTTCCCAAGTGTCGCTTAGATAGTTGTTTTCTGGTGAAAGCCAAAGGTATTCCTTCTTGCATGAGAACTGCCCCAATGCATTTCCCAAAAGGATCACATTCTAGAACAAAAGTCTTGGTGAAGTTGGGAAATTCCAGAACAAGAGCTATGCACATAAACGTTTTAAGGATTTGAAGGATTCATCAGTTGTGTGAGTCCAACTAAAAGAATCATTTTTAAGGAGAGAAGTGAGGGGAGATGAAATCTTACCATAATTATGAAAAAACTTGCGATAATACCTAGTTAAACCCATGAAACTGTGCAAAATTTTAATCATTTTAGGGTGAGGCCAATCCTTCATAGATTTTATTTTCTTAGTATCCACATGTACACCTTCATTTCACACATAATGGCATAGGTACTCGACCTTAAAATATCCAAAATCACATTTACACTGTTTGAGAAAGAGTTTGTACTAAGACAATAAGTGTAATGCTTAATCCACATGGGCTAGATGGGATTTTGAAGTTCTTCTAGAGATGAGGATATCATCAAAGAAAACTGAGAAAAAGTGATGAAGGAAAGGATGAAAGACATGATTCATGAGACTTTGAAAAATGGAAGGTGCATTACATAGGATGAAATGAATGAATGAGAACTCATAATGTCCCTCATGAGATTGAAAGGAATTTTGGGGAATATAGACATTTTTCATATGTATTTGGTGGTATCCAGAATGTAGATCAAGTTTGGTAAAGTACTAATCACCACTCAGTTCATCCAAAAGGTCATCGATGACAGGAACGGGGAATTTATCTTTGATGGTAATTTAGTTGAGGGATCGGAAATAAGGACACATGTACCATGTGACTTCTCTATTGAGTACCATAAATATAGGGGAAGAATAAGGGATGGTACTAGGATGGATAACACCTGCTGCTAACAATTCCTAAACAATTTTATCAATTTCATTTTTCTGTCCAAAGAGATGATGATAAGGGAGAAATATGGGAGGAAGAATGCTAGGGACAAGGGGAATGGAATGATCATGTGTGCGAAGGGAAGGGGAAATTCCTTATGGAGTGTCAAACATAGATTGGTTTCTAGAGAGGAGAGATTGGAGGTCGAGATGAATAGTAGGTGAGGGGGTATCAATTGCTTGAATAGAATGGAGTTGGGAAATAATTCCAGAATGACCTTTTTTCGAGCAGTTTTTCCATTTGGTCAGAATTGATGATCTTAGGGGATCCTTCGTGATTCCTTGGATATGATAGTGTTGTCCATGCTATTGTAATTTTGTGGTCAATTCTTTAAAATCCATGGTGATCAGGCCTAGTGTGCATAACCATTCAACACTAAGCACAATGTCACAACCACCCATGTCAATAGCAAACACAATGTGAGATTTCATGTGGTACTAACCAATTTGTAGGTGAACATTTTCATAATTCCCCCCACATTTCATGGAAACTCCATTTGCAATCATAATTTGAAATTTTTTACTACATGGATATAACACATGGTCTCTTGAGAAGAGCGGCAATGAACAAAATTATTGGTGCTACAACTGTCTACAAGGATAATGACTTTCCTATGTTTAATGCAACCAATTAACTTAAGGGTTTGGGGAGTGGAAATACTGGTGAGAGCATTCAACGAGATAAGAAATTCAACTTTGGGTGTATTTGAGGGTGGTGTAGGATCATCTACTTGGGGTAGATCATCAAAATTAGAAACTTTAGAATCCTCTTTAGAACAATCATTAGAAATTTCCATAACAATAATTTTCTCCTTACACTAGTTCTATGAAAAAATATTTTTCATCATAGTTATAACAAATACCCTTAAGTTCGTTTTCAACCATTTTTACCCTGGTTAATTTGTGGATCTTGAGAAGAGTGGAAAGACGAGTGCAATTTGTGGGCCAATACAAAGGAATAAAGGTTGGTTTTGGGGTTTGGGAAGAGACTACTTGTTGGTATTCCTTGGCGCATTGAGTAGATTCAAGCCAAGTATGGGGGTGATCCATTAGGACATGGGATCAAATTTCATCCTTTAGGCCACTAATAAAGCATTCCCAAAAGAAGGTGTTAGAAATGTCGTCTATTCATAAATCTAGTTGCTCAAAAGAGGATATATATTCTTCCACTATACCCTACTATTTTAGCTTGGTCAAACGACCCAAATGATGTGTGTCGATTTCAAAGCATTCATTAAGGTATGCAACAAATTGGATCCTATTGATGGGAATAATTGACAACTCATCCATGCAAGAGAAACAACCCAGTTCGAGGTCCTTAGAGAAGAAGCCAAGTCATTTGGTATGGTTGTTCCTAACGGGTTTTATGGCTCCATTATCATAAGAATACTACAAACCAATATTTACAATTTTAATTCTAACTATAAATAAATTAAAAATATTTACAGTAACTACTTTAAAGACAAAAAACTAACTAATTTATACATATTGTACAAGATTTTGGAAAATCTTGTATAATAAAAATAATAGAATTAAATCTCAGAAAAAGATATAAGTATTATAAAATTTGAAAAAAGAAAATACAATCATATAAAAAGATAGCTATATGAATTCTTACAAAACACTCAAAACTACAAGCTAGAAGAGAAACATGGAATTAATTCCTATGTTCCCATTTAAACTACATGGAATTAATTCCTATGTTCCCATTTAAACTAAAGCAAACTGGCTTTGAATATGAGAAAAAGAGCAAGCTAATCAAATTAGGCACAATAATTTGACTAACTTTTAAATAAATGTTTCACATTTAAACCATAAATATAGGCAAAGTGCACAAGCTAAAAGAAAGGAATACAAAAAAAACTATCTTGTCCAAGAGCTTATCAAAATCTAATAACTACTTTTACCTTCACATTAAATATGATAATCACCTATCAAGGGACATCTTGTTAGAAGACAAGAGTTATATAATCTGGGGTTTTAAAAAAACTTAACAGGGACAAAGTCAAGCAAAGCTTTATGATTTCCCTTTTATGCAAAGTTAAAACAATTAAAATTCTGATTTTCCTTTTCCAATCAAATTGTTAGGCGGAGGGGGGTCCCTTGGGATACAAACAAAAGGGTCTCATACACCAATTTGGTGTGGCTTGGCCACAACCTTAAAAATAGATTATTATTATTATTATTTAGTATTGATTCCATTGTATTTCAAAATTTAAATGTATGGAAATCTTTGGTTCATGAAAGACATTCCATAAACTAATAAAAACATATATAATCAATAAAATAATTTATTTGACTAGTGATGATGACACTCATAATAATCGAAATGTTACTCCTTTATTTATGCAAGAAGAATCAACATAAGTGAGAATGCTGAATTATAAAACTAACCATTTAATTTTAAATGACAATTTAAATATCCATTACCAATATAATTTTCAAATAAAAATTTGAGACCGAATAAAGATTTTATTGAATTTTTTTATTGAAAAATAACTTAAACAAAAACAATGAACAATTAAGAATATACTACTGTAAATCATGCATTGAAGACATTTAAACACAAAAACTTACAAAAGTCTTGATAGTAATATCCTTTCATTGTTTCCCCATAAGTAAATTTCATAATATGTTCATCATTCCTCCTCTTGCTGGTAGCGCCTCCATATCTACTTTGAAGTAAAAAACACAGTTTTAGAATATAAATAGCATTGAGAAAAGGAAACACCATTCCTCTATGGTCTATGGAGACTACTCCCCTCCTCATTGTGTTCTTCAATCATGTATTTATGAAGGGAGAATTGAAGCCAATTCCTCCTAATAAAAAAGTGTGAAACAACTTTCAATCTCATTTTAGTGGATCTGGATTGTAAAGATCACTCCAAATCTGATTACAATTTGTTTCCTCAGCCATACAATCATCTAGATGAATCACAAATTGATTTTCTTGTTGGTTGTAACTGGTGAATCTGGGAAAACCAAGATTAAAAAACCAACATTATCTCCCACACCACATGTTTTCTGAGAAATCATTTCATATGGAAACTAAAGAAAGACCTTCTATACAAAACCTATGTCTTGTATTTTTCGAATTCATATTCTTCTTCTCAGAAATCGTTCCTAAAGTATGTTGTCTTCTATTTTATTAATTTCGGGATGAAACTTCACAAGTGTGGTCTTCATCATATCACGATTCGACAACACATCACTTTAGTTAGGTTTTATAAACATTATGTGGTTTCATAATCTCTGATTCTGTAGCTACTCTAAATAAAAGAAGTTCACAACTAATTTTAAAACAAATGCAACAATAAAATCAAACAAATCAATCTAAGACTCATTCCTTTCAAAAATGCTTGCTCACCAATCATATATGTACACATAAGCAAAAACTTCAAACATGGAAAAATTAAAAATGGACATCATGATTTAGAATTGGTAACATTTTGCAAGTCCAAGGTAACAATGACATTTACTCTGGAGGATTGAATAACCAGATGACATTTAGCAATTTTTTAACGTCTCATTTATTTGGGCAACTTCTAGTTCATGTTGTTCAATTAATGATTTGTTTTGTTTCCTTAGGTGATGGAAGAAGAAGTCACATAGCTTAATAAGGAACAAAATGCATTGAAATGATAGAACACAATGTAAAGTTGTTGAACCTTCTCATCATGACGAAGGAAATGGGCCATCATGGTTTCAAAAGGAATCAAATTGAAACAAAATAGTGTTGTACTTTGGCTTTGACTTTCTGAGCTCGCAGGTAAAGGTATAACATAATGGACATGGAGACATGTAGGACGATTCCCATTAATTTTCATAATTCTAGACGTTAAAACTATGATGAAACATTGAATCCACTCCCAACACAATGTCACAATGCTAATAATGTCTTGTCATAGAAATAGATGGAATGTTTTATTACCTAACATAACTTTTAATCACAAAGAGGTTTGATAAAA
The DNA here is from genome assembly GCA_009831015.1 of Picea engelmannii. Classification (NCBI taxonomy): domain Eukaryota; kingdom Viridiplantae; phylum Streptophyta; class Pinopsida; order Pinales; family Pinaceae; genus Picea; species Picea engelmannii. The sequence continues at coordinate 37,151 of ML782615.1, forward strand.
CATATGTATACATGTGAATAAAAGTAACCTTAATAATCAAATAAATTAACTACGCTCTTTTATTTTAGTTTCTTGTGCAAATTATATGATTTTATAATTGTTATTTTTTTGCAATGTGAATTTGTTGATATATTCCCTCTAAGACTTCTGATATTGATTGATGTTGACATGGCTTATCAACCCGGGGTTACTTAAAATATTTGAACATACAATTTAGCATTTGGATGGTGGGTAAGGATTGCACTTAGGGGATCTACTTATGTCGAAAGCACTAAAAATATATTGCGACCACCTATAATTGGGTGGCATCGGGGATCGACAATTCAAAATGTAAAATTTAATGTCTATTTTATTTTGTAACTCCCCAAAGCTGAAATCGTGTCGGGTGTCGGCAATATCGCTTTTCCCTTTGCATGACACTTACCTTTTCATTTTCCCGCCGAAGCCGAACAGATCGGTCTTCGGCGATACCTCTTCCAAAGTTCAATTGTAAAAGAAATACTTTCATCTGTCGACGTCGATGAAGATCAGTGTTTGACTATTTTAAACTTCTCAAATGATTTTCATCACCTTTAACGTTTACCGATGTCGAACTCCTAAGTGCGTCGGGGAAAGATTTAGTGTGCCGATTCCTTAAGTAGCTTGTTAAGGACCCTTTAGCGAATAATATGATTCTTTGTTGTATGTTCAGGTAGGCTTTAGAAAATTCAAACATGAACATAAAAATAAGTGCAAGTATCGGTTTCATACTGAAGGAAAAACAAACAGTGTAAAGGATCAAGTGGTACCCAAAAGTAAAAAATGAACATAGACTTTTAGGGTGTGTTGAGTGCTCAACAAATGATGATTCACTGGGTGAACGTAGAATCTTTGTTCCTCCTTCATTTCCCTTGACCCTGACTCGTGACCCGATTTATTTATTTATTTTTTAAATTTTTTACTGGAAGTATTGTTTTAGGGCTTGCCCATTTACTAGGAGGGCATCAAGTTCTCCCCTCAGACTCTGTAATCGATAAGTGCCTACCCCAATATTCTGAGCTACCTGGAAAGGTCCAAGCCATAGACTCTGAAACTTAGAATGTTTCCCTTTAGGTTCATTTGCTATGTCCCACTTCAGGACTAAGTCTCCTACTTCAAAATTCTTTTCTTTAGCCTTATGCTTATCGAACCATCTTTTCACTATCTGTTGGTGAGCTAGGAATTTCGACTTAGCCTTTTCTCTCTCTTCTTACAGCATGAGAAGAGTGTTAATCCTTTGTTGTATGGCCGATGAGGGTTCTTCGTGGGAATCTTGGGCCAACTAAAGAGACGGGAGGTAGAGTCCATTTGGGAGGATGGATTCTTGCCCATGGACCAGAAAGTATGGGGAATTTCCTATGGCTTCCTTAGGTGTGACCCTATTGTCCCATAGAACATTATAGAGTAGATTATGCCAATTTCTTTGTTTATCCGTCACCGTCTTATTTAATATCCTTACCAGGTTTTTATTAGTCGATTTAGCTAGACCATTTCCCTGGGGGTAGTAATTTGTAGAGTACTTGATTATGATTCATTTGTCCAGAGAAAACTCTGTCAATAGGGTTGACTAAAAGTAGGCTGCGTTATCGAAGACCAGAACAAAAGGGACACCAAATCTCATGATCAATTGTTGTTCTATCAATTGGATAACCACATTCTCGTTCACATGAGTCAAAGGAATGGCCTCTGTCCATCTTGTGAAATAGTCAGTGGCAGTAAGAATGTACTTGTGCAGCTTCGAGGAGCTAGGTGTGATTTCTCCTATGATATCCAACCCCCACTGCTCGAAAGGTCGAGAGACAGTAACAGGTTGGAGTGGGACCACCGCTCTTTTCTCCTTTCCAACACTTATTTGACAAGTCTTAGAGTTTCTAGCATAAGTATGAGCGTATTTGAACAAGGTGGGCCAATAATAGCCAGCTCTCAGAATCTTATGAGCGGTAGTGTTTCCTGCAAAATGTCCCCCGATGGGGCAATAATGGAGTTCATTCAGGACTTTGTCTGCGTCCCTTCGTTCGAGAAATCTTAATAGTATCCCGTTGTAATTGATCCGGAAGAGAACCAAATTTATAAGACGATATTGTGCAGATTTTAATCTCATGGCTCTCCTTTCTCTAGGACTAAGGTTTTCGGGACAAGTCCTGTGATGTAGAAGATAAGTTAAATATTTATACCAAGAGTCTTGTCCTGGGATGATGTATGCTACTTCACCACACCATAGTGCCATCTCATTCTCCCATCCAATATCTTCATTCAATTGATCTTGGGCTTCGGCTGCAAGCTTGCACAAACCTTCTCCTTTTACTAGTTTTGCATTTTTTATATCTAGATCAAATTCCTGGACTACCGCCATCTAGTTCCCCCTTATTTCCCCCATTTCCTGTTGGGTGAACAAGGATCAGACTGCGGGGTGTGGCACAATTACTTTGGTGTGATTCTTGAGGATGTAAGACCTGAAATCTTTTACTGCCTTATAAACTGCGTAGGCCTGTTTGTCTATAGAAGGAAAATTGAGCTCAACTCCTTGAAGATTAGTAATCATAAATGACACCGGGGCTTCATTGTTTCCATCATCCTTCTGAGTCAAGATTTCAACTAGCGATTGATCGGAAGTGAAAGTATAAAGGAAAAAGTCCCTATTGAAATCGGGACTTTGCAACACCGGGGCTCGGGAAATGACATCTTTGATATTGTTGAAGGCGTCTTTTCACTCATCATCCCACTTAAATTAAGCATATTTGCAAATCATATTTTGTAAGGGTTTGATGATTTCCGCGAAGTCGAGAATGAACTTGCTCACAAAATTGATTTTCCCGAAAAAGGAATGCATGGCTTTCTTGTTATGGGGTAAGGGAAGTTGAGCTATGGATTTAGTCCTTTCCGAGTCTATGCGAATCCCTGCTTGAGATATAATGTGACCTAATAGATTACCTTCCCTGACACCGAAGATGGTTTTCTTAGGGTTTAAGGATATACCGTACTTCCTACACCTCTCAAAAATCTGAGTTAAGTGTTGGATGTGCTCTTCTCTATTTTTTGAATACACTGTTACATCGTCTAGATACACTACCACACATATATTAATTAGTCCCCATAAAGATACGTGCATGGATCTTTGGAAGGTTTCTCTTGCGCTAATTAACCCGAAAGGCATGCTCTTATAAGAGAAGGTTCCCCATTTGGTTCGAAAAGTGGGTTTTAAACGATCTTTCTCTGAAACAAGGACTTGGTTATAACCTGAAAAACCATCTAGTAGAGAGAAGATCTATGAGCCAGACATGGTCTGCAGGAGTTGTTACATCGACGGGACTGGGTAATTGTCATTTTCTGAAGCCCTGTTGAGGTTCCTAAAATCTACTCATAGGCGGATTTCCCCTGACTTTTTCCTCACTGGAACAAGGTTCGCTACCCAAGTGAAATGCCTAACCTGAAAAATGATCTTGGCATATAAAAGATTATTTAATTCATGATACATAAGAGGCTCCAGGGATGGGTGATACTTTCAAAGCTTCTGTTGGAAAGGTTTTACTTTGGGTTTTAAAGGGATGGTGTGTTGAATGATGCAGGTATCATACATTTTCAAATCCCTATAGGACCACGTGAAGACATCTTGGTATTGTCTTAATAATTTGAGGTAAGCTTTCCTCTCTTCTTTGGATATAGTGTTGCCCAAATTCACATTATTTGGACTCTCTGGGGTCCCAAGATTTATAGTTTCATGCAGGGGACAAGAGATACCAGTATTTGCGTTTTTGGGTCCCTTAAATCGCTCCTTGAGTTCAATTTTTTTTCTAGATTAGTTATCCTTTTCGGGATCATGTGACCCTTTGATTTACCCGTGAGTTGCCCCATCTAAGGATCAGTTTTTGTGGAAATCTCTTGGAATTCTTCATCGTCAATAGCGAGGTCTTTGAAATTGTCTTGGTTAGTCAAGAAGTTTATGATTTTTTCATCTCCTTCAAAGATTTTCCAATTGGGAATGTTATTAGGTACTGATGGTTTATAGAGAAACTCCACAGTGAATCATGAGGCTTCATAATCTTCTAAAGGCGACAACCTGAAAGCGACTTTGGCTAAGGATTCAGCGAGAATATTCTTTGTTCTGGGGATCGCAGTGATGTTAAAATCCTCAAAGTTTTCTATTAACCTATGTTCCTTGTGCTGATAGTTCTTCAGATGAGGAGAATTGCAATGTATAGTATTTCTTACTTGTATAATAATAATTTCTAAGTCCCCAAAAACTTTCAATCCTTTGACATCCAGATCTATGGCTTTCCTTAATCCTTGTACTAGAGCTTCATATTCGACAGTGTTATTGGTACATTCGAATTCTAGCCTACATGACAAGAAATGAAGTTTACCAATAGGATTGATGAGGATGCATCCTGCACCAGACCCCTCTTGAGATTTAGATCCATCAAAATAGAGGGTCCAAATTTGTGAACGTAAATCACTATTTTCATTTCCCTTATTAGTGTCTTTCTCCCTGACCTCTTGTTTCGCCAGCTCTAGCGCCTAGTTTTGGCAGAAAAGGATGTCTCTTGTTGGTATCGACGATGTCTCTTGAAAAATCAATTCGGATTTTTGGGTAAGAGGAACATTGGATGGGAGGGGGGAGACATTTCCGAAGTAGAATTCGCAGGAATAATTGCCTAGTATGGGGAAATCTGTGGATGAGTGATGCAGGAGCATCCACGAGAGCATCCACAAACCATCGAGTGAGCAGCACGTGGAGGAAAAGGAACAACTGGAAAGCGCCAGCATCCAAGTTTTGAACCATTGTAATATATGGTTGCGCCAAACATTAATGTTTTGATGTGATGAAGCGCACTTATAGAATGTAACGGACCTTGAGCGGATAAGCTCTAGTCCTTAGGTAGCTGAGGCATTTACTTAGAGTTAATGCAGGTAGATAGAATAATTAACTGTAGATTAGACAGTTTTAGTTTAGAGAGGGAAAACGGAATATAGACACCCTCCTTTGTATCATTGTATTATTATTCATTCATGCAGGAGCAAGAGAGAGCAGAGCAGAGAGCTTGTGAAGAAACCTCCATGTACAGCTATTGAATTAATAGGAAGAGCCTGATTCAATTCCATGGACGCGTTTGACCTCTGTGTATTGCTGATATTGTGCCTTTGTATGTTTGCATCTTTTTATGCGTATTTGTTATATGCTTCTTATGTGATTGCATATCAGGTTCGCAACCAGAGAGAGTGAAGGAATGGGTTTCCATTGTTTCTCTGTTTAGGCCAGGAGATTCCTGCATAAGAGGCAGTCGAATTCCTCCGCATAGAGTGCGTCGAGGAGGCTAAATAGTTGAACCTTGGTTCTCGTTCGCCCAGAATTGAGTAGGGTTACTCGAGCCGTGCAGGGGAGTGCAGGTCGAGGGGGAACCTCAGTGGCAAGTCTGAGGAGAGGAAAGGGCGAACTGTTGCAAGAGTGAATGCACAGGAACCCAGAAGACTTCAACACTTTGGGAAGTGATTGAAGATCGAGTACAGGGAGCAGGTTCGAGAATTCATTGAAGGAGTTCGGGCTAGTGAAAGCTCAGGAGGGATAGCTCTTTCCGTTCGCTGGAGGAATCGATCCAGTTGAAGCCGCACCGGATGAAGGTGGTGGAACAGAGATTTCTTCATAGAGGAAGAGAATTGGCGAGCTAAATCGTCGTGCATATTCACGAAGTCCTGAGGATCGTTGGGTCTGGGAGAAGAAGCGAGGAGGTTAACCCTCAGGCAGCGAAGGACCCTTGGCCATCGCGTATCGAAGAATCAGGGTTGGTGAGTGCAAGAATCACATGCACGTTGAAATCGTGAAGTGCAATTTCCCGATACGATAGGGGCCGTCGATTCGAGCACGGACAGGTGGCACAGATCCGAAAACATCGGGGTCTCGGCCTTCGGGGTTTCCAGCAACAAGGAAACTTTGCATTGTGGGTTCGCGATCCGCGAAACCCCGAGGTTGACGTGGCAGCGTGGGACTTGGAGGCATAGTCGGGTACAGGTGGCGTTGTAGCGAGAACTCGGCACCGCGGCATTCGGGGTTTGGAGAGTCAAGTGATTGACATCGTCAGTGGCGATATCCCGATAGAGAAAAGTCCGATACCCAAGTGTTGACCGTTGACTATCGGGAGATCGGGGATCGGGGTTTGAAGAGGTAAAGGAACAAGGCTGTGAGACTCGCGATATCGCGAGGTCCGATCTCCCGAGTCCCGAAGGGAGAATCGTGCGGAAGTATATTTGTGGCTACATCATTCCCGAGGGGAATAAGAAGGGCTTGGACCCTTCGGGCCTAAGCGAGAGGAGGTCCTGGTGGAGCGACCGCGCCAGTGAGGGCAGGTTGCGTCAATGAGGGCTCATTATGGGTTTCTAAGTCAGTGATCGTATGTTTTAGATATCTCTCCATGTCAATTCTGATCATGTTCTTGTATCCCTTCAGTGGTATCCAGATGTGTGCCCAGTCCATAATGAAGTATCCATTTATCTTTTCAGACCAATATCGACTCATTAATAGCCCATATGCTTCTGGGATATCCACTACAATAATGCCGATTACTTGCAAAAACATGGGGTGCATCGATATTTTGATCATCACATCTTTGAGTTCTCCTATGACCTTGACCTGGGTCCTGTCTAGTTGTATGACATGTTTATCGCTCTTAAGAGGAATGACATTTAATTTTTTGCAGACAGACAAGGGCATGACGTTGGAGGATGCTCCAGAATCTACCAAACAGTTGTGAAGGTTTCTATTAAATACTTCAAATGTTAAGAGGAACGGTGGGAATTTTGTTTTTTCCATTCTATCTCTCGAACATGTGTTCACAATTGGTTTACCCATCGGATCTGCGTGAGTCAAATTTTTCCCTGGGCCATTGGCCACCATCGGATTTTTCGCAGAGCTCAAGGCCTGTAACATAAAGTCTTTCTATTGAGGGATTCTGCATATATCCATAACTGAAATATTGGCCTTTAGCTTCTTCAGATCTTCGACTACATTGTAATCTAGTTTGGGTGAATCTTGGGTGTGAATGCTTATAGGATTTTTACCGAGAACGAAAGAAATTTTTGGGTGGTCGAGATTTAATTTACTTTGCAAAGCTTGAGTGGCGTCAGTATCCTTTGAGCCAGGCAGACCCTTACTGCACGTTTGTTCCCGAGACTCAAAAATATTGTCAGAAGGTATGATCAGGTTTGGATCCCATATCAGCATGGTTGTGTCTCGTGGTGGGTCAACTTCTTCCTGGTCTGCCATATTCATAACCAAACTTCTTGGCTGTTTGGCTAGGGAGACTTCGTCTAGAAACCGATTGGCCATCAACTTCATGGTATGTACCCATTAATGGAAGTCTCTTTCAGAGTGGTTTTCCTGATGATAAGTACATAAAGAATCGGACGCGACATTCCCTAGATCGATATTTAAGTTAGCGAGGGTAGGTTCAATTGCTTTGAAAGGCGGGTTTATTTTAAAGAAAGGCTTATAGGGCCTTTGGCCTTGGTTTACCTCCCCTACATTTCTCTTCATGTCTATGATTTCATTTGATAATTTCAAAACCATGCATTGTATATCTTCTATATCACCATTACCTTTTTCGGGAGTCTGCTCAACCGATTTTCCCAGAGGTCTAGTCAGAAGGAGTCCTCTCCTAGGAGGGGATTGGATTTCTTTTTTCACTAAGGAGACCTGGCCCTCTTTATATCCTTTCATATAGAATTCTATTGTCTTGGCCTCCTCAAAATTTTCCTCTAGGGTTTGCTTAGCGACTCTTTTTACAAACATAGAAATAGAAGCTAGGAGCACGTTGGCATAAACCTCGATTTGTAACTCTTGAGTTGGTTTCTCCGCGGGATGAAATTTGTTTAAGATGGTCGTGAATATATGATTGAAATATTTGACCCTTTCTTTTGGACTCATGGTGGCTGAGAAAAACTCAGCCATCAGTGCTCCCGTAGTAGTTTCCTCTGCAAATTTATCTAAAAAATCTTTCTGGAACTTAGTCCAGCTGGTTATCGATCCTATTGGCAAGTTGAAATACCACGTGAAAGATGAATTTTCAAATGTGTAGGAGAAGAGTCTACAGAATATGTCTTCATGTTGAATGTTCATAAGTTTGATCGTGAGTATGAACTTCTTGATATGATCTTAAGGTAATCCTGAAGTTTCCTTGGATGTCGGGGAAGATTATGTATTTTCCCGGGGATAGCCACAACGTCTCCAACCAAGTAGAGATGACTATTTTGAAGCAAGATTTCTCTTTCTTCCTCATGGTTATTATTACCCTCCATATATTTGGAGTCCGAGTCGAACTCTTCTTCTTTCGAAAATTCATTTGGCTCAGAGACGTTGGCGGATGGCGTTTCGGGTATCAGATCGAGAGGTTCCTGGATTTAGGTAATTGCAAAATCTATTAAGTCTTCTACGGAGTGTACACAAATTTCATCGAGAGTGCTAAACACTAGTCTTCTTTGTTGTTTTATTTGAGGGAGGATGGGATCTAAGGTTAACACACCGATCTGTCGGGCGTAGGCTCTAGTGATTCTCCATAATTGATTCACTTCCTCGTGAGGAAGGGCGTAAGGTATTTGAGGGTGAAAAGGTTCTTCCTCAGGCTTGGGTGAGTTATCCATTTCAGGAATACTCAACGTGTGTGGGATATCTTATGATGGACTAGCCATGCATGTGGGTTGTTATGAATCTATAGGCTGTTTGAAATGATAGATAAAATATATATTCAACCATTCATTCTCAGGCCCTCCTTCTAGCGCCAATTCTGTTGATGGGACCTAAATCCATTGACTCAACAGTAGGAACCAAACTTGCCACTAAGGCCCAATTAGACTCTGTAGCGTTTAAAATGGAATGGTTCTCCAGATCTTGCGATCCGGCCAATTTATCGATGGGCTTTGTGTTTTCTTGTGAAGGCTCTTCCTTCAGTTAGGACTGTGTTCTTCTGTATTTTCTCTTGGGTGGGGCTGATATGAGAGATGCAAGCCAGTGTAAACCAACTTGACAAACAACATGATTAATTTGTAACTACCGGGGAATAGGTTAAACTTGGGATAACCTGCTTCTCAACATGCAGACAATGACTTTATACCATAGGCCTAGTAAATACATTAACCATGTGAGCATCCAATTACTATCTGAGAAACTAATTATCAGAAAACAAAACACATATGTAATAAGATAATGGAAAGAAAAATAATTCATCTACCATAACCATGCATTACATAATAACACAACTATTTATCATCATCATTAAAGCAAAGAAAATCAAAACATTGCACCAGATAACTTGACAACATAATTAATTGCTCTTACTCATTACTGCATCATTCATGAAACATGATAGGAAGTAGTTCTTCTCCAAGTCCAATCACATGCATCTGATGAAAATAGTTTTTCTTTGGTCCAGAAGGACTTCTCAATTAGTAGCAATCTCAAAATAATTCTTAAGAAACAAAAAGGAAGAGTTCTTACAACAACCATCGACCCTTTTCTAATTGGTCGATGTCCTTATTTATAATATAAAGTTTTAACCAGTACTAATGGCTAATTGCAGTTTAAACAAAATAAAAATCACCATGTGGCGTTATCTTCTAACAGCTTCTTTCACAGTCGTCTTGAGATAGTTCTTGGAAAGGATGACTGCTCTCATATTCAATCCAGTTGACAAACAATTTTTCATAAGTTTGGGCCCATGGAAATCTATGATGTTCCATTGGGGCCGCATATATTCCCATGATGTCTACTGCATGCGCCTGGTACTTTAATAAGATGGAGTTCAGCTTCTGTATCATGGCTCGGGCTTTGATCGGATGTTCTGCGAATTGTCGTACTTGCCCTGGCTTCGCATCGACTATTTTTTGAGACCTCTTCGGTCCATAGCGCATCTTGTTTGGCATGTCGCTTGACCACGTCGCTCAGATCAATGAAATTATCGGGGGTGTCGAACTCGGGGAGCTTGGCATCTTTCATCACTCTGTCGATCCTGCTTCGGTGTTTCTTTTGGGTTCATCGGTGAGATCACGGAGAAAGCTTTGTTCGGTGATTGGGGAATCCTTCCTGCAAGCGGGGTTGAGATAGTTTAGCGATCAAGCAAATATGACATAATATACCAACAAACATAAGCGGCTGGTGCATACCTGTGGAGCTTGTTAGTGTCGATCATTTAATACTTACGTGATCCCAGTTGTTCCTTTGAATGATCTACGATGTATTTTATCCATGCCGTTGCTCCTCTTCAGTTTAAACGAGTCATGTCAACAAACCAAAGAGTGGAAAATTGAGTACGACAGATATGAGCATTGGAACTGTCATAGTAGTTGCTCGACCTTTGGGACTCGAAAAAGACACCGGGGTTGAGTATGTGCATGTATGCTCCCAGAAGGTCAGATACCGTAGTAAGGAAGTTGTTAAATGCCTCCAGAATCCATATTACCAAGTGTGTCAACTATCATTCGTCAATAATGGAAGCTTGGGAGTTTAAAGAGATTGGAATGATCGTACTACACATTCTCCGCAACTCCGATCGACGACACTTTAAGCATTTTGGATTACATCCGACGAGTAGTTGTGACACGTTAAGTCTTCAAGGCATCTTGTCACGAAGCGTGAGTGTTCTTTTGGCATGCTCTGGTTTGCTTCTTTGTTTAGCTATAAATTCTAGTAATTCTGTGGGGAATTCCATGCATAAGTCAAGTTTATGCTTTTGTGACACTAATCTTATGCATTTATTCAGGAGAAAATCGGTGTAGTGGTCCTTTATTACCTGCAGGCGTCCAAACCACCACGTTTTTGCATTATGGGATCCCCTCCTAAGAAGGGATGGGGTTTGCGAGGTAGCCGGAATGCCAGGTCCGAGCCCCAACATACCTGGGATTCATTCTTATTAGATCCCAGTGTCCTCGAATCTTCGATAGGAGGTATAAGATTTCGTTCGGATAGGGTGTCAGTGCCTCTAGCAGAAGTTGGGGTGGAGAGAAGTACGCCTGAAGGAGGTATGTTGGAGACCGTGCCCCCACAGGAGCGAACAACATATAGAAGAGGGATGCCTAGGAAAGACACAGGAAAAAGGGTGGAAGACTTCCCCCAAGATGAGCTGAATATACATCCTGCTGCTGAGGGGTCTACGACACTTTCTTACCAGTCGGGGCTTGTGGAGGCTGCTGGTAAATGAAGCAGGGAACGAAAGGGGAGGGAAAAAGAACTGGGTTCTCCTGTTAAGAGTTCCATCCAACAGTTAGAGCAGTCCCAACTTGCTATAGTTGAACTCTATTATTAAAATAGAGAGTCGCAGAGCTAGTTGGCGGTGAAGAACTAGGAGGTATCGGTGTCAAAGGGTCGCTAAGGAAGCACAGTTTGGCTCTAGATACAGCTTCGAGAAGCTCAATACAAAATTGTACAGTTACGTGAGGTGCAGAGGGTGGCAGCGAAAGAGGGAAAGGAAATGTTACAGGATGCGAGAAGTAGTCTGGGAGAAGGTGTGCGCATAGGAGATGCAAAATGGGCGAGCCTTTGCTTTGTGTTCCCTGAAGTGATGCTTAATATTTCTTCTCTTTTGTAGTAAGGATTTTGTACTCTCACTATGACCAGGCCAGTTAGTAAAGATGCCGATGATATCTATTTGTATGTAGCCTAAGTTTGGCGGGAAATTTTCTAATTATATGAAATCTAGAATCTTCTTGAATGTATCCCGTTCCCTTTTGAATGTAAATTAACTACACTCTTTTATCTGAGTTTTTTGTGAAAATTATATGATTTTATAATTGTTATTTTTTTTGCAATGTGAATTTGTTGATATGTTCCCTCTAAAAATTCCAATATTGATTGATGTTGACGTGGCTTATCAACCCAAGGTTACTTAAAATATTTGAACATACAATTTAGCTTTTGGATGGTGGGTAAGGATTGCACTTAGGGGATCTACTTACGTTGAAAGAACTAAAAATATATTGTGACGACCTATACTTGGGTGGCGTCGGGGATCGACAATTCAAAATGTAAAATTTAATGTGTATTTTATTTTGTAACTCCCCGACGCTGAAATCATGTCGGGTGTCGGAAATTGGCGATACCTCTTTTCCCTTTGCACGACGCTTACCTTTTCATTTTCCCATCGAAGCCGAACAGATCGGTCTTCGGCGATACCTCTGCTAAAGTTCAATCGTAAAAGAAAGACTTTCATCTGCTAACGCCGATGAAGATCAGTGTTCGTCTATTTTAAACTTCCCAAACGATTTTTATCACCTTTAACATTTACTGATGCTGAACTCCTAAGCGTGTCGGGGAAAGCTTTAGTGTGTCGATTCCTTAAGTATCTTGTTAAGGACACTTTAACGATTAAGATGATTCTTTGGTGTATGTTCAAGCAGGCTTTAGAAACTTCAAACATGAACATAAAACTAAGTGCAAGTATCAGTTTCATACTAAAGGAAAAATAGACTGTGTAAAGGATCAAGTGGTACCCAAAAGTAAAAAATGAACATATACTTTTAGGGTGTGTTGAGTGCTCAACAGTGGGTTAGAAAAAAATGAGGTTATGGGTGAGGGGTACTATGAAGATCAATGAAAATAGATGAATCCAATGGAATAGGTCCCAAATAAGGGTGTCAGAGAGGTTGAACCATAGAAAAAAATATTATAAAGGATAGAGACCATCATGATCAGGGAAAAGAGAGGAATCTAGTGGGACAGGTCCCTAACAAGGGTGTTAGGGAGGGTGGGTGGGACCATGGGAAAAAATTATTATAAGTGATAGGTACCACTATGATCAGGGTGAAGAGAGGAATCCAGTGGGATAGGTCCCAAATAAGGGCATCGATCAGAACACTATTTTTTTTTCTCATACGAAGTTATACTCTGGTCTAAGTGATATTGTAGTGACCAAATGTCAAAATTTTTAGTAGTTAAAATTGTGTAGTAATTTTGCAACCTGGATGTAGGAGGTAGGGTTTCACTGTAGAATTTCCCCTCTATGTTTTTTCAATTATTTTTAGGAAGCAAGGGTTAGGGTTTTCAGAGTTCTTACAGACACAAGTATTTCCTTTGTTATAGCTCTAATATACCAGTATGGTCTAACATTAGAACTTGGCCAAATATCTCAGGGAACCAACTAAGGAGGCTTAATCTTACCCTCATTTGTACTACCAAATTACCCAAGTATGTGAGAGTAGTCTTCTTGAGTGTTGTTATTGGTGCCACTGTAGTAGTTAGGTGGTCTATAAGATGATCTATAGTTGGCTTCAGGAGACCTATAGGACTCCCTATATACCTGAGGGTACATGGGAGTAAATGGTCGTGTACATGTGTTGTCTAATGTAGTACTACTCGAAGGGGTACCAATATGGGTTACAAAGGTTTCCAACAAGGTAAAAAAAATATGTTTCTAGTTGTTTCACATATGTTGTCATTGATGTCAAAGTGTTCATGGACATTGTCAGTTACAATGCAATAACAAAGAAAGATGAAAGCAACAGTGCGAAGAAGAATCAAAGGATGAAAGGATCAATGGTGCAGAAGAAGATCAATGGCTAGGACTTGATCACAGGGATCATCAGTCGGTGAATAAATTCTTGTCGATAACAGATAACTGTAGCGAGATCGACATGAGGATGAACTACGATGCAATTCAGAAGTGAAGTGCAATGGAGAAAAAATCAACGAAGTAGATTGCGATAGATTTCCTTGTCTATGATTGTGAAGTGGAGTGATGGATATTGGTGCTATAGTTCGATGACATATATGAAATTACTTTATGGTTCCTTGCGCTAGTGTGACGAACAGTGCAATGGAGTGTGATGAAAACATGTCGGTTGCTTGTCAATGGCGTAGAAGAAAAATTGCAGGGTGCCTTGAGCTAGTGCGACAAATGACATAGTGGAATGCGACGAAACAAGTGAAATTTCAACAATTAAGTAAGAGATTCACCATGGAGCACTCATAGTCTGGTGGGGTGAGTGGGTGAGTACACTGTGGGGAAAGTGAGACAAGTTGAAGACTTGTGACTTGAATTTTTCACTCCTATTCTATCTACACATCAGACGCTCTGTAAACCATAATGTAAATGGTTGTGTCATTTTTTATGAGATACAATATTTGGTCACATAAATGATCTTTCATTAATATTTGAAAGGATAAAAAATGATCCTTGAACGTTTTCGTAAAACAAGGAATATTTGGTCCATTTGGTTTAGTTAAAGAATGTCCAATTGTAACTAAACAAGAAATATTCTTAATTTAGACACAAGTATGTCCACATATAACTAATTGGACTTTGAAGTGGTCAATATATGTCCACAATATAACTGTTATGGGTCCACATACTTAATTTAGAAAGAGGTGTGTCCACATATAACTAATTGGAATTTGATCTAGTCTGATACATCCACAATACAACTCTTATGCATCCACATACAGTTAAATCGAACTCAAGAAAATAAAGATTTAATTTTGCAAGAAATTTTTTAAGATGAATAAAAGGAGGAAGGGTGGCGTAGGGGAGAGTATTGGTGTCCTCACTCTACAGGTTGGGTTTTGAGAGGATTGGTGTCATCATCATTTGTAATAGGTTGGTTCCTGAGAGGATTGGTGTCCTCATCATTTGTAATAGGTTGGTTTCTAAGAGGATTGGTGTCCTCATTATTTGCAATAGGTGGGTTTCTGTCAAGCTAAAATATTATAAATTGTAATTTGGTTCTTGCAGAAGAACATATAGAAATATGTTTTATGGTTTTCTACCGCATTGGATTTCCACGTAAAATTTCTGGTGTACTATCTTTTCTGTGTTTTTATTTATTTTTTTCTGCATGCATTGATGATTAAGTAAGCACTTCAAAATAATATTAAATCTTTAAATAAAAGAAAATTGATAAAATTGATGTAATATTGATTCACCCCCCTCTCAGTATTACTATAAATATCAACAATTTGTATCAGAGCTAGGTTCCTTCTGTAACAGCCTCACAACTTGAAGGATGATCACACAAAAGGTATGGCAAGTCAAGATTCATATTCTTCTTCAACCAGACCTCCTCTATTCAATGGAACATTTTTTTCTTTTTGGAAAAAGAGAATGAAGACCTACTTGATGTCTCTTGGTATGGAAGTATGGAATATTGTGGTAGATGGTTATAAAATACTATAAAATCTTCCAATTGATGAAGCTGATAAGAAAAAATACTACAATAATTAAAGAGCTATGAATGCTATCCAAGGTTGGATTTCATAATTTTTTTTTGTTAAAGTAATGTTGTTGGAATCCACAAAGGAAATATGGGAAAAATTGGTAAACAATTATGAAGGAGACGAGAAAGTAAAGGTAGCCAAACTTCAAGATCACATAATGCAATTTGAAAGCTTAAGGTCAAGTGAAGATGAAAATATTGCAGGTTTCTTTCTCAGAGTATATGAGACTTTAAACACTATGAAAGAGCTAGGTGAGAATATTGAAGAAGCTATGGTGGTTCAGAAGGTACTGCGATCTCTTACCTCGAGACGTGATGTGAACATTTATACTATAGAAGAACTACATGAACTAGATAAGCTGACTATGGATAGGCTCCATGGAATACTAACTACTTATGAGATGAGGACGAGGAAAGAGTAGTCATATCTAAAGGATGTAGTCTTCAAGGATTCTGTCAAATCGTCAACGTCTCAAGATCATGAATCCTATGAACACTTCTCATATGAAGAAGAAACTAACTTTGTAAGGAAAATGAAGAGGATCTCCAGAAAGTATAAAGGTATGTTACCATTCAAATTCTTTCATTGTGGTAAAGTTGGTCATTTTGCATCAAAATGTCCTTTCAAAGAAAACAACACCAATGAAAAAGAAAGAAAAGGCAAGGATAAACCTAGGGAGTTTAAGAAGAAAAATTATTTTAAAAGGAACAACGTTTATTAAAGGGAGGATAGTAGCATATTTTCAAAAAATAAAGAAGAAGAATATGAGCCAGATACAACTCAAGATGAAAAAATTCTTATGCCTTTAGAGCAACAAAGATCTGATCAAGTAAAAATAGACATAGAAGAGTGTGACGCTATAGCTGACATGGAAGGATAAATTATTAGTTCTCTAGAGGAAATATCCCGACTCAATAAAAATAATAGACTAAGAAAAGAACAATTACAAATTTATAAAGAAAAAGACAATGATATTGGTGAAGAAATATTCATCTTAAAAATTCATCTAGAAGAGGCCAAAAGAAAGGAAGAAATATTGATGAAATAAATAAAAGAAAAGGAGAACAACCGTGGAAAACTATAAGAAGAAATAATATCCTTAAGAAAATATATAGAGAAGTCCAAGACTCAAATGAATATCAAATTTGTAAGAGGATATGAAATTATAGATAACATTCTCAACAATTATAACTCACCAGATGGAAAGACAGGATTGGGATATAAGGAAAGTTCAAATGTTGTCAAAGGTGAGTCAAGCATCAACATGTCAACTACTCAAAAGCCCACAAACTAAGTCAATTCTCTCAAGGGAAACAACAGTCAACTTAACAAGTCAGAAAATGAAAAGAAGAAGCATTCATAAATGGATCATCCCAACCATGCAAAAAATATGAAGCAAGGAAGCAACATACGCCTAAATCTTATCAAGTAAGAAGACAAAGACCAATCCCTTCAAGTAAGTTCTTCAATCCAAGGCATCCAAATTTTTCCATGGATATTGTTTCTTTTGTGTTGATTTTGGACATAAGGCTATGAATTGCACACATTTTGGATATAACAGAAATGTAGGAATGAGATTCAATAAACCTCAAATGTCTATGGTTCAAAATTTATTCAATAATCCCTTCTCTCCTTTACTGAATGGACTTGAATGCTACACATGAAATATTTTTTGCAACAAGGAAAGTGAATGTAGAAGCAAGGTGTTTCCTATATTTAAGCAATACAAATAGTAAAATAAAATTTTACTAAGGTTTGGAGGAAGAAAAATAAAAACAAAGAAAACAATGGATTGGATCTATATGCCAAAAATAAAAAAAATCAATGGTATATTGATAGTGGCTGCTCCAAGCCCATGAAATGAGACAAGAGTAAGTTTGAATTCCTAACTGAAGAAAAAAGTGGTAATGTTACTTTTGGTAACAATGCTCTAGCCAAAATTAGAGGAAAAGGAATTGTTTTCTAGATGAAGATAATTAGGGAAAGACCAAAGAACATAATGTGTTGTATGTAGATGGTTTAAAACATAACTTGTTGAGTGTAATTCAAATGTGTGACCAAGGACACAATGTTCTTTTTCATTAAAAATACTGTAAAGTAATGGATGCAAATACAAGGAAGATTGTTGTAAAGGGAGTCAAAACTCTGAGGAATGTGTATGTCCTAGAAGAAGGCAAATAAAAATGTTGCATTGGTAAAAGTGATGAGAGTTGTCTTTGGCAAAAAATAATAGGTCATGTTAGTTTTAATCAAATTTTTAAGCTAGGAAGAAAATATGTTGTACGAGATATGCCAAAGATTTCCAAACCTGAGAATACTATCTGCAAGTCATGTCAGTTTGGAAAGAAGTCAAGGGTTCAATTAAAGGCAAGAGAATGCTACACCACTCGACCTCTTGCACAAATCATACATATCTCTATGGACCTACTAGTACACAATCACCACGAGGTGAAAAACATTTCATATTGTTGATTGATCACTGTACTAGGATGACTTGGGTTGAATTCTTGAAGCATAAATTTGAGGATTTTGAAAAATTGAAAATCTTCAAACTACGGGTAGAAAATGAAATGGACTTAAAAATCAAGTTCCTAAGGTCAGAGAGATGAGAATAATTCACATATGATGAATTCAATAGTTATTGTGAAAAACATGGGATCAAGAGACAATTTTCTATTGCAAGAACCCCTCAGCAGAATGCAAATGTAGAAAGGTTGAACAAAATAGTTCAAGAAAGGGCCAGGGCCATGCTTTATGAATAAAAAGTATCCAATAACTTATGGGGAGAGGCCATTCAAATTGCTTTCAACATTCTCAATAAATCTCACATAAGATTAAACAACAATAAAACCCCTTATGAGCTATGGCATGGCAGATCAACATCAATAAATAATTTCAAGATATTTGGAAGCAAATGCTACATTAAAATAAATGAAAACAACTTGGGTAAGTTTTATTCTAGATATGATGAAGGTATATTGTTAGGATACTCCTCCAGAAGCAAAGGGTACAAGTGCTACAACAAAATACTCCATAATACAGTTGAGAGTATAGATGTGAAAGTAGATGAAGGACCACTTCATCCAGTAAGACACCAACACCATGATGATTCATATCATTAACCAAACAATAATGAACCACAAGATGAAATAATTAATGAGTATTAGGAATAAGAGTATTTAGAGGAAGAGGAGAGAATGGAAATACCACAACCAAAGACACCATCAAGGTATGTTCAAAAACATCATCTAGAAAGTTAGATTCTTGGAAACAAAGAAGGTGTACAAACTAGAAGAAAACTTATAGATACATATAGCTTTGCAAATTTTGCGATGTTGTCCATGAGTGAACCCCAAAATTTTGTGCAATAAATTCATGATGACCATTGGGTCAAAGCCATGAATGAATAACTAGACCATATAATGAAAAATAAGACTTGGGATCTTGTTCCAAGACCTAATAACAAGAATGTAATTGGAACTAAATGGGTATACAAAACAAGTTGAATGAAGATGGAAAAATAGTTATAAACAAGACCATACTAGTATTCAAAGGGTATGCTCAATTAGAAGGAGTGGAATTTGAAGAAAATTGGAATTTGGCTTTTTCACGCTACAAAAAATTCAAATTTTATCAAATGGATGTCAAATCAGCCTTTTTAAATGGTGACCTGGAGGAATAAGTTTATGTGGAGCAACCAGAGGGTTTTCATCTGACTGACAAAAAGGATTATGTATGCTGATTAACGAAATCCATGTATGGGCTAAAACATGCTCCAAGATCTTGGTACTATAGACTGGACAAGTATTTGCACCAGCAAGGATTTCAAAAAGGAATGGTTGATAGAAACTTATACATCAAGGCTGAAGGTAATGACCTATTAATTATTGTAGTATATGTTGATGATATTATTTTTTGGAAGTAACATTGAATTAATGAGTAAGAAGTCTATGTTGGGGGAACTCTCTTTCTTTCTTGGTCTACAGATTCATCAATTAGAAAGATAAATTTTCATTTCTCAAAGTAAATATCTCAAGGAAATATTGAAGAAATTTGGGATGGAAAACTGTGCACGAGTAAGCACTCCTATGACTACCAGTTGCAAACTCAACAAATATGATGATGCTCCATAAACAAATCAAACTATGTATAGGTATATGATAGGAAGTTTACTCTATATCACAACTTCAAGTCCTGACATCATGAAAGTAGTCGGTTTGGTATGAAAGTTTCAATCCAATCCTAAGGAGACTCATGTCCATATGGTTAAAAAAATATTTATATACTTGCAAGGAATTGTTGATTATGGATTGTGGTATCCAAAAGACACATATTTTTTTCTCAGAGCTTGTATAGATGCATACTACGCATGGAGTATTGATGATAGAAAAAACACTAGTGGAGGTGCATTCTTCCTTGGAAGTTGCTTAGTGTCCTGGATCAACAAGAATATAACTTCCATTTCCCTTTCTACAACTTAAGCCAAATATATAGATGCAACATTATGTTGTATTCAATTATTGTGGATAATAAACAATATCAAGGATATTCAAGTTCCTTGTAATCAACCTGTCACCATCATGTGTGACAATACAAGTGCTATCAATTTTTCTAAAAATCTTGTTCAACACTATAAGACTAAGCATATCCTAATAAAATATCATTTTCTCAGAGAACAGGTTCAGGATGAGGTGGTTAAATTAGAGTATGTTCCTTCCAAAGAGAATATTGCATACATTTTTACTAAGCCATTACCAAGATAATCCTTTGAGTGTCTTAGACAGAGGTTGGGTGTGATATTGTCTTCCTTACTTCAGTAAAGAAAACAATTCACTACTTTTGCAGGTGCCCCATTTTATTTTGTACCAAGGACAAGTGATATTATTGTTGATATTTACATTAATCATAAAAATACGTTTGCTTTTGTGGAGATGATCACAGTAGCATTTTGCAATGGTTCTCGATGGTATTCCATTTGAGGGTGGTTTTGTGCATGTATAGAGTCCAGGAGCATGTTTTAGCACAGGCTTCCAGAGGTTATTCTTCCTAGGGGGAGAATATACAAAATCTCTCTTTGTCATTGCTATCAAAGGGGGAGAGTAAAAAAACCCAAAAACTTGGATGTTGATACACATTTAAATGGGGAGTTTGTTGTGCACATTGAAAGGGGGAGCGACTTAGAATAAAGGCCATTGATTTGGAATTCAGGCTATTTTGGTTGCCATCAATGAAAAATGGGTATTTTTATGCACATATGTTGTCATTGATCTCAAAGTGGTCATGGAAATGGTCAATTATAGTGCAATAACAGATAAGGATGGAAACAACAATGTGCAGAAGGATAAAAGGATGAAAGGACCAATGACACAGAATAAGGTCAATGGCTAGGACTTGATGACATATATGATAGATTGGTGAAGAAATTCTTGGAGATAATTTATAAATGAAATCAGATCTAAAGGGGGATGACCTACGACGCAGTTCAGAAGTGAAGTACGATGGAGAAAAATGCAACAGAGTAGACTGTGATAGATTTCCCTGTCTGTGATTGTGAAGTGGAGAAACAGATGTTGGTGCTGCAGTGTGATGACATATGTGAAATGACTACAGGGTGCCTTGATATAGTGTGACGAACGACGTAGTGGAGTGTGACAAAATGAAGCCAGTTTCTTGTAAATGACATAGAAGAAAAACTGTAGGGTGCCTTGATCTAGTGTGACAAATGATGCAGTGGAATGCGAGGAAACAAGTGGAAGTTCACCAGTAAAGTAAGAAAGTCACCAGGGCATGCTCACAATCTGGTGGGGCGACTGGGCGAGTACACTATAGGGAAAGTGTGACAAGTTGAAGACTTGTGACTTGAATTTTGTGCTCCTATTATGTTTGCACATTGGGCACTCTGTAAACCAGAATGTAAATGGATGCATCAATTTTGATGAGATACAATATTTGGTCACATAATTGATGTTTCGTTAATCTTTGAAAGGATCAATGATGATCCTTGAACATTTTCATAAAAAAAGAAATATTTGGTCTTTTTGATTTAGTCAAAGAATGTCCAGTTGTAACTAAACAAGAAATATTCTTAATTTAGACAGAAGTATGTCCACATATAACTAATTATACTTTGAAGTGGTCAAGATATGTCCACAATATACTTGTTATGTGTCCACATACTTAATTTTGACAGAGTTGTGTCCACATATAACTAACTAGACTTTGATATGGTCAAGATATGTCCACAACATAATTGTTATGTGTCCACATACAATTAAGTTGAAATTAGGAAAATATATTATAAACAGGGATGTGCGTTGATAACGTATTTGTTGATGGGAAGAGAGGAAAAATATCTTGTAACTTTGAGAAAGTTTTAATTGTGCAAGAAATGTTTTAAGATGAATACAGGGAGGCAGGGTGGTGCAGGGGAGAGGACTGGTGTCCTCACTCTATAGGTTGGTTCCTGAGAGAATTGGTGTTCTCATCATTTGTAACAGGTTGGTTCCTGAGAGGATTTGTGTCCACATCATTTGTTACAAGTTGGTTCTTGAGAGGATTGGATTCTTCATTATTTGCAACAAGTGGGTTCATGTCGAGATGAAATATTATAAATTGTAAGTTGGTGCTTGCAATAGAACATAAAGAAATATGTTCTATGGTTTTCTCCCACATTGAGTTTCCACGTAAAATTTTTGGTGTACTATGTTTTTTGTGTTGTTTTGATTTTTGCATGCATTGATGATTAAGTAAGCACTTCAAAATAATATTAAAGCTCTAAAGAAAAGAAAATTGAGAAAATTGATGTAATATTGATTCACCCCCCTCTCTCAGTATTACTATAAATATTAACAAAAGTAACCCATGAAATCAATTGTATTTCTTACATGTCCTCCTCCCCAACCAAATTTTATCCACTGAAGGACATATCATTGTGCTTTAAAGACACCTACAATACATGTCTCTAGCTTGAATATTTTTTGTCAAATATTTGTAGAGGAAAGTGCTCTGATACCACCTGTAGGATACCAGATGTATTATGCATAGCATAAACATAATTTTTATAACAAGTATTAGAAGAAATAGAAAAATATAGAGCACAATGACACAAATGATTCCATAAATGATACCTTTACTATATAGAAAGCCAAGTTCACTTTCCTCTTCGAGGGGGAAACCTCCAGTAGAGTAGATCTCAAATATAAAATGATTCTCAAGAAAAACATCTTCCATACTATATACTCCTATTTATACTATTTCAATCCTTTGGAGAACATTCTAGAGGAAGATCTTTCTAGAAGAGGAAATTTCTATTAAGTCTTCTTACATTAGAATTACATAGGAATTATTTACTAATGTTGGCCTTTATTACATAGAAAAAATATTATTCTATATACTTGAGGGGTTAGGGTGGTTCAGACTCTAACAATCCCTTATCTATACCCAATAGACCCTAGGATATAATCTCCATGGATTTTGTGGGTGGTTTTCTAACAAATAGGAAGAGACATGACTATATGTTTGTTGTAGTTTATAGGTTCAAAAATATGTTGATTATTATGCCTTGTAAAAATACCATCAAAGGACAAGAAGCAACAAACATGTTCTTTGAAAAGGTCTAGATACACTTTGGGATACCAAGGAGAATCATCACATATAGGGATGTCAGTTTATCGATGGATTTTGAGCTATACTTTGGAATAATATGGACACTAAGTTGAAGAGGTATACAAATTTCCATCCAAAAATGGATGGGAAGATAGAAGTATTCAACATGACATTGGTTCATATTTTGAGGGGTTACAATCATAATCATCCAAATTCCTATTATGAAAATTTGGTTTATATTCAACATGCTCATAATAGATCAGTCCACACTTCTACCAATAAGTCCCCTTTTGAAGCTTGTTTTGGGTATTTTACACTATATCCCTTGGATTTTGTATATGGATAACGTCGAGGAGTGATGTAAGACATCATAGGGGATGCACGGAAAGAGGAAACTATTTTTGAAAAGAACAGGAAGATCCATTTGGAAGTACATGATACATTGAAGAAGTAGTAGGAAACGTAAAAGGTCTGAGATGATCGACACATAATTGAGAAAACATTAAATGTGGGGGACATAGTTTTGTTCCATATGAACAAAGAAAGGCTATGGGGTCTTGGTAAGAAGATAAAGGATTTGCAATATGTTCCTTTTGAATTATTGGATAATATGGGTGATAATTCATATAGACTCACTCTAACCCCATACATGCACATTTACTCAATAGTGAATTTTGAAAATATGAAACTCTATGAGCCTTCCATATTGGATTGAGAAACTAAGGAGAGGGTCCTGCCCACTTTAGATGACTTAACACTAGAAACTCAGGAAAAGGTGGCAAAAGATATATTTTTGTAGAAGAATTCTAGAGATAATAAACATGGGCAACATGAACTCTAGCAACTTCCAGGAAAGGCCTAGTGGTAGTCCAGGGAGAAGGTAGAGGAAATGTTTCCTCACCTCATTCAATAACATATTTTGGGGACCAAGCCTCCCTAAATGAGGAGGTATGGTATATAACGGATCATTGTATAATTTGATCTATCTTGGTATTTTATGGGAGGAAAATTGGAAGAACTGGCTTGCAGGGCCCATTTTAGGAGCAGGTCCTAGTTTGGTGATTTGGAGTCCAAATATTTCGAGAGCCAGTTTGAGGAATCAAATGACACTTTACAGGGTCAAATTTTTGTGATCTTATCTCCACCAGTTTGATTTTGTTCTACACATTGTATTCTTTGAAGTAGTGCAAAATTCGCCTCAATTAGAGTTGGTATGATAAAGTTATGCCTCCCATAATTTTACCTAGCCTATTGACCACCATGATATTGAGTGGATGGCATGTTAGTCCCTATTACTCACACATGTGGGGCTATTCATGTGTGGAATCTTAAGAAGATTATAGAGGGTACAAAACCCTAACATTAATTGAGGGTTGAGGTTTGCAAAATCCCTAACCATAAACCTAGATGACTATTAGCTTATGTTAAATACTAGGCCACTAGGAAGAGAAGGTTTTCCATTCTTCTGGTATTATTATTTTTCAATAGTTGAGTACAACATCTAAGAGTGGGATAATGAAGCATGAAAGAGGAGATATACTATTTTGTAGTAGTATTTCAAGCCATAGTGTCCATGTCAAGTCCATAGTGAATACCCATTATTTGTACTCACAATTCTTAATTGAGAAAAAGAGAGCATAGAATATGCCTCACCTTCTATATGGGTTTTCTCCCATATTAGGTTTTCCCAAGTCACATCTTGTGTTAATTTGTGTGGATGGTGTTTTCATTTTCTTGTTTCTTTGATTTTGGTTTTAGTTATTTCCACAAGTTTGAGCACAACACTAATAATAATAAATATGATATCTAAGGTAATAAACTAGATAATAAAATATTTTAGAATATTATAAGACCCATTGTGACAAACGTTTCCAATGGAATATCAATGACAATTTACACATCATTCATTTTTTTACCATATTTCCATATAAAAGTTCCCCTCTAGATCTTCCAATGATTTTTGTGTCTTCTATAATCCTCTTTTGAACCATTTTGGTGTGGAATCCTTCACATCATACTTTGGTCTCTCTAGTAACCCCAATAGTTACTTTGGGGCTATAGTCTCTATGTAACCTATTCTATTAAATCTTGATTGGTGCCTCCCCACCATGAAATGCTTCAATATTTGATATTTCTACATGGTTATGATATTTCCTAAAACCATTTACTTGTTTCTAGTAGACATGAATAGAATAAAATATCTATGGTACTAAGTTCCCATATGCATAATTAGATGATCACAAGGACATCATTCCTTCATAAAAATTCCTACCTTGGCCATATAATTCTACCCACAAGGATTTATTACTTAAATTTAACAACCTATGAGGAAAATTCAATCTTTATCGGTAATATATTACACAATTCATAGATATAAAACTATATATGCATGTATAAAAATTTCCTTGCATGTTTTAAACAAGAAATCATATTCATATCCTATATGTATAATTGTTTCCACATGAAGAGAGTTACAACTGTTCATATCCACAATGCCATATTTATACATTTGACATAGTTGAACTTTGTTTACATAACAAGAGATACATTTTCCTTCTACAACATAAAATGACGATTGTAATAGCCTCTATTCTTACACATAAGTGTTCCTCAAGTACACCGGAAGATATTCCAAGGCCAATGATTCAATGAAAAATGCATTTCCTTGGACATGCATTTTATTAAATAATTACAAGGATTTATAGGGTTCCATGGAAAATCATTTGAGACATCTAATTTCACATACTATTATTTTTAGCACAAAACAAAACTCTACGAGACAATGAATTTCAAATGTTGTTATTTTGAGCACAAGTGAAACTCTATGGGACAATTAATTTTAGGCTTTATCTACAAGGAAGATTCTCTAAGAGTTATTGTGGATGAATTTACCTTGTTCAAGAGCCAATAAATGGGAGTAGGTAGGAATATCCCTAACTATGGTGAGGGTGTACCTCTTTATTGTATCCGTTTTGGTTAGAAATTCTTCTCTTGGTTAGATTTGGTTTATATATATATATATATATATATATATATATATATATTATTTTACAAGTTATTTTCATTATTATGGCAAAAGAATGTATAAATTTGTTACATGTTTCCACAAATACAATGATTTCTTCCCCAAGTATCTATTGAATAAGTTGGAACCTTCATATGCCTTATCATCCCCACTATATTAAATCAATGACTAAGGATTCATTAGTAGGAATATCTTCTCTAGTGATGGAAAATGTGACATGATTTATTCTATGCCAGGAAACACTCAATACTTAACCCCCATCCAAAAATAATCTATGTAATATCTTTGTAAATAGTTGAGGAAACAACAATTCTTTGAAAATGTTTGAGGCAACAACAATGCATATTCGTATCTCAACAACAATATTATCCCAAAATCCATAGAAAAATATCATTTTAGGGTACCCTCTTGGCCCAAGATCCAACTCAAATGACCAAAGTGGCGCAAGTAGATGCTCATGCACATTATGCCCTAAAATTTTTCCCCGTGATAGTACAAACAACATAGGGGGAAACAACGTGATATGTAGAAACCCTTGTGTACACTGTATAAACTCCAAAATAAATATAAGGTGTTATTCCCTCACCATCTTGAGGACATTCAAGAATGAAGAATATATATCCTAACTAGTTATTATTTATTCATGACTATCTAATTCCATAGATGAAAACCATTAAATTAGTTATTTCATTCTTGCAAAGATCGGTGTTGAGGGTGACATGTTATCAAATTTATTGAGGCAATGGTCGATGCTTCTTGGGATTTTAGAGAAATAAAATTGAAGTACAATGTGGAATTTATAATCAAATACAAAGGAGTTTGAATTTTATTTTTCTTAGAGAAATGAAATAAATGGTGATTCAATGAGTAATAGGACAATAGAGTGAAGA
>ML782615.1:65310-82068 GCA_009831015.1 Picea engelmannii
TCATCATCATCATATATATATATATATATATATATATATATATATATATATATATATAATATCACAAAAGAAACAACTCCCATTAAATTTCCCTGTCCCAGGGAAATTGAATGGACCCCACTTTGAAATTTTCACATAAGCTATGGAAGATAAATAGTCTATCCTCTAGGTTGTGATTGGATGACAAATTTTTTTTCTAACCTATGAACTATTTGAGACATTGTTAGAGTTCCAACCTGATCCGTGTTTTAACTTTAAATATGATTTAGTTTTATCCCCATTTTAATCGAAACCTCCTAAGATAGCATACATGCATGGAATTTTTCTCTAAAGGAAGGAATCTGCAGGCCTTGTGGGACAACCTTCTTCACATGGGATCTTACAATCGGATATTGAGTACACTTTTCTACCATATGAAATTTTAGAAACCTTCATGCTGCAAACTATGTGGGGTTATTATTTCCATAAACGTTCCCATTATCTTAAGTACAAATTGTTCTTGAAATATATTCCTCATGAGCCAATAGGACTCAACCACGTGAATATCGGACTGCAAGCCTTGCGGGAAGATGTTTGCATGTGGGATCCTTGTTAAAACAAAACCTTATACTCATTCTCCCTCAACCCAAGACTCATGAACCAATCAAAATGGTGCTTGTGTGAGGTTTCAATTCATGATAAAGTCCTTTCCTCGTGAAATGTTTTCACTAGAAAAATGACTCACACAAACCTTTCAGGATAATCCTTGCATATAGGCTTAATGGGCATGTTGTGACATGTTTTGTGAATTCTCCACCCACAAACCTTTCCATGTCTTTTGAACTTCTTCCTGTAAGCCTTGCAAGAGAATATTTGTGTGCATGCCTAAACCTATTATGCATGTGTATATTTTACCTTTTGAATCTCTTCCCACAAAGCCTGAGTTCACAACATGGAATAGATTGTACTCTTCTATCCCGTAAAAAACTTGAATTAATGAACATTAATGGATTGACGAGAATCTAGGGAATTCCAGAGTTGGGATTTGATTGATTAAAACACCATAGCTATTACACACAATTTTGATTTAATATTCAAAGAAGCCAAATTGTTGGATTATTTTGAATTGGTTGCATTTGTGAACATTGTGGTGAATTGTATAACTCTATGTGAAAACCTCATTCCTCTTTGAATTATATAGGTGCACCAGGTACAATATGTCTAGAGCTCGAGGTCATCCTCAAAGGGATACAATGAATAATTCCCGGACTGAGGTGAAAAATATAGAAGATTTTCTCTTAATAGATACCATCCCCCATAATGGACTTTATAAGTGCCTTTCATGGTAGTAAATATACAAAATATTTCACACTGAATATTTTCTAATAGAGGATAAAAACTTGAAGGTGTATGGAAATATCAGGAATAGTGGTCTATACATCGTAGATTCTTGACAAACCGTACTCCCATACAATGATGTGGTCTAATGGGTATACACACACATAAACCCACAAGAACAAGTGATCACAAATCATATAGGAAACCATATAGCCTCACTAGGGGAAAACAACATACTCAAAATGTATCGATTATCAACACTTGATCCATTTATTAATAATCAATTTCTCAAAGTATTTTCCAAAGAGAACCCAATTTGGACTATACTATTGTAAGAATGGTGGGATTAGGACACAAAATTCCAAATAAAATACAATAGGATATACAACGCACAATACCTCAAAGTGCCATATCGACTCCTCATGGTGATGATTTTCTGCCTATATGGAGAAGTAGATAGTACACATTTAAAACTGGAATGGGTGCCCCTAGTCCAGAGCATAACAGAAGAAGGGGTGACTTTTAATTGAGCACATATATTAACATGCAATATCTTCCACAATGCCCATGAATCCCACACAAACAAAAGGTCAGGTTTTTATATGTCGAGTTATTTAATTGATGAAATTTTATCTTTCGTTTCCTTTCCTAAAATGAACTGGAATTGGAATATTGACCTCCCTCCCATACATATATACTTTTCTAAGCTATGGGAGTGCAATTATAAAAATTACTTATATGAATTTTGTGATGATTTTATGGCCCCATTGATCTAATTATTTTTGGCCAACCCTTCCAAATACTATCTTCTGAAGCTTTTGAAACCCTAAAGGACTTAGCCGATTGGTATATGGAGAAGCATTTCACATATATCATGGTTTTTAGGTTCTCTTCTCCACCACATTTATTACATAGTTGTGTTCCAAATATACTCCCATGAAGAGAAATATTATACCAAACCATTAAAGTGATTATTTCTAAATCCTTGTTGATAAGTAAGAATATAGTATGGCTTAGATTTCCTATCAAGGTACGGGGATTCAACATATTGAACATCCCACATGATAGAAAATAAACAAAGGATTTGAAAGGATTAATTCTATGCACAGGAACAACCATAAACCATGACCCCAGAGGGATATTAGCAGAACATTTCAAAACCCCTAGTATGGTACCTACATTCGAACATGACCCAAATGAGGCAGGCATTCTCTTTCGAGGGGTTAGGTATTATGAAGAAGAAATAGCTCACACTCCAAATGCTCAAAAACTGATAATACTTTAGGAATACCAATATCAAAAGAGAAACGTGTTCCAAGAACAAAGGCATAAATTGATACTTAGTGCAAAGGAACGAGAAGAGACCAATAAAAAGACCCAACAATAGAAGAACAAGGAAACAAATAAGAAAGTCATGGATATAGAGGTGAAATTAAGAAAGAAAGACTCATAGGAGGAAGAAAGGTTAAGGAATAAGGAAGAATAAGAAAGGCACAAGGATGAAGAGAAAAAGAAAGTAGAGGGCGAAGCTAGCAAACTTAAGGAAAAAAAAAAAGAGAAAATCAAAGGAAGAAGTAAAAACTAATGTTGACAAGGCAAGAAAATCAAGAGAATTTTCTATAAAAGACGAAGAACATAAGAAGGAACAAGGAAAAGAAAGAAAAGAAACCGAAAAAAGAGAGGAAAAAGGAGGAACAGGAGGAGAGAAAATGAAGGAAGATGAAGAGAAGAAAAATAAAGAGGAAGAGAGGAAAAAGAAGGAAGATTAAGAAAGGAAAAAGAAAGAAGAGGGATAAAATAAAAAGAAGGAAGAGGAAGAGAAGATTAGTGTAACATCCCCAGCTACCAATAGGCCAGTAAATGTCACTCCTGCAGCTCTGCTACACTACTCTAATCTGTGACAGCTCCAGCCTTAAACTACTGGGCTATGCCACACAAAGATACTTGAGGAAACAAATACACATCCATATAAACATAGAATGAATATTATACATATATATAACATAATTATGCGAAAATAATAGTAATCCCACACATGCAACATACACAACATAAATGGGCAATACACATAAATACACATAAATTATTATTTAGTCAAGTGATTGATGGTTGATGCATCTCCTTTCACAGAATGTTTTATGGATCACTTAATTAATTCCATGAACATTAATCATCCTTCTTCCCTTCCATTATTTCACTTTCCTCTAACTACAAACCTTGCCACTTTCCATGTTCCTTTTTCACTCCTTGTTCTGATATTGATTACAGTCAAGGGTAAAATCATGAAGATGGGTAACACTTTTGCTTGTTTTATGACCAAAAAAACTGTATTTTCACAAGTTCTTCAACTTCCGGCATACAAAAGTATTTTTTTTATTTATAATTTCACTTTACAGTAAAAACAAAACTTGTGAATAATTTTGTTATATTTCTAATGACTATTTTTCAATTTTTTTTTATCAAGATTTGATATGTCAATTTGACAATTGTTTAACAGTATGTTCCTTCAACATGAAAGGAATGATAATGAGTTATTGTTTTCCACAACAATGTATCGATTATTAAACTTATGTTTTTAAGAAATGAAATATACTGCAACAATCTACATAAACTCTATTTTATTATGACTATAATTTTGAATGTAACGGATGAATATTATAATTTATAGAATTTTTTTAAGTTGACCAAGATGAAAACGTTGCAGATTTTAAAGACGTGTTTTTCTACACCTTGTATCTATCTTAATTTTTACTTAAAAGTAAAATCTAAAAATACCCTTTTGAAGAGAACAATTTAACAATTATGAATATAAATTTTCCATAATTTTCCGTTGTGTATTTTTAGAGATATGTATTTTTCATTTCACCGAATCATAATCTCACCTAAAAATATTATGAAGTGATGTTTTTATAAAATTAAATAAAATTAGATAAAAACAATGAAAATGAAAACAAATTATACCCAATGAAAGTAGATTCAATTTTAAAAATGTTGGTATCAATTCTCAAACTAAATTCTGAGTATTTGTATGAGTCCGCTACCTCCAAAGATGAAGTAAGATGGAGAGAATTTGTAGTTTCCTGCAAACTGTCCCATTTTCAATTTTTCGGCCGAAACCTAGTTTTTAACGGAATCCGTTAAAAATAAATGTTTTGGCCGAAAATTCTTTCGGCCGAAATATGCTTACCACGGGAAATTAATTCATCCAAAAAACATTTTACACGAATTTCGAGGGCACCATTAAATTTGAGGTGAAAATTTTCGGCCCAAAAAGATTTCGGCCTAAAGAAACATTTGTTCGGCCGAAAAATTGCCGCTAGAAATTTTGGAGGCCCGATTGTCACGAAAGTGTTACCCAGATTCATGATTTTACCCTCAAGATAATTTCTGTGTTAAAATGGATGAAAGTGGCAGTGTCTTGTGTGGATTGCAGTGAGGTTTTATTGGTTTGATTTATAGTTTATTTTTGTTGTCATTTTGCAATGACCATGCTTCTCCCCTTTCATTATATCATATTCTCGCTCAATGCAGCCCCTCACATATCCCATAACCCTGTTCCACCCCCCTACTCGTTGATTAATAGTAAAAAATTTTGTATGGATTGGATTGCATAAGTCTGATACATTCTGAGCCAAATCTATTTCATATTTTTAAGAGTTGTCATGTATGGTTATTTAAAAGACTATTTGTTAATCGGTCACACATGTAGTGTTGGCTGTGGAGCCTAATTATGTTCCTGATTCAGAGGTCCTTTGTTTCAACCGTGTTTATACCCCATGAAGACTTTACACCCTAGAAGTATGTACACTCTTCCACGCGGGGGAGTGCAGAGGGGGGGTACCCCTTCTGCGGGGTCCAGGGGGCCTATTCCCTTGGCTGGGGGGTTCGGGGGCTAAGCCCCCGAAGGAAAAATTGCCTTGTAAATGTATATTGTAATTTCATTGTAAATCTAGACCGTTCATTATAAGGTCATAGATCTAACAATAGAAATTATGTTAGGGGTTTTTTCCCTATAAGTCAACCCTTTGTTATGAGGGAAATATATTGTGGCTATGCATTATTGTGGGTATTGTATTCTGAGATAGGAGACTGTGAGAGAAAGAAGAGGAAGTTACAACAGATTTTTCTGTAGGTTGTATCCCTTCATTTGCTGGATAATAATAAAGGAAGGACCTGGCAATTTCTCTGCTGGACATAGCCCACATTGGGTGAACCACGTAAATATGTGTCTCTCTTGTATTGTGTATCTTTTGTGTTTTGTTTCCACATTTCTTTTATTTTATTGCTCCGCGATCCTATTTTCTAACAACTGGTATCAGAGC
Organism: Picea engelmannii; assembly: GCA_009831015.1. Classification (NCBI taxonomy): domain Eukaryota; kingdom Viridiplantae; phylum Streptophyta; class Pinopsida; order Pinales; family Pinaceae; genus Picea; species Picea engelmannii. The sequence goes on from ML782615.1 coordinate 70,950, forward strand.
GAAAGGTAACTCGTAGGAAAAGAGGGTTCCTGGTTTGAGTGTCACATACCCACTACGTGAAATCAAAATTTTCCTCGATTTCTCAACGATCAGACACCCGAAAAGTCTACAGAGGTATAGCATAAGCTAGCTCTTCCCTCGTCTATTCCCATAGGATCGCGGGTCACGACCACAAGTCGAACAAATATGGTGTATCCTCACACTTTGCAACTTAGTGCTACCAGAACGTCAAGTCTTTCGACTCTGCAAACCTTGACACAGGGAATCAACGAAACGTCGAACCCCGACAGGGGTAGCGAATGGAAAATTTTCCCTCCAAAGGGAGATCAATGGCCGTAAGCCTCTCCTGATTCAACGGTATGGATCCTCCCGGGGTTTCGGTATTCGAGAGTTCAGAATGCAATGACTCCAAGACTCTTAGTCATTCAAATCCCCGAACTCCGTTATGAGAATTCGTGTAAGAGATCGACAACTCTTAAGAGTGTGGATCCAACGGTCCACGGGATTTCGGGACTTTTCCCTGAGCTCTGACTGCTCACCACACGTCTCCTTTGCTAGATGGTCTGGATTCCTTCGAGACCTCTCTTTTCTATTACCAAGCACGTCGGGATTTCGAGTATCGGGATTTCACGATTTGCGAAGGCAAGGTTTCTTTCCCTTTGGTCTCCCGAATGTCATAACACCGAAACGTCGACTGACAGCCACACGTCCTTTCGATGGACGACGACGACCTTCATCCAAGATCAATAGTTGTGATTTTTTTCGGATGATCAACGATCACGATCAAATCCTGACTTTCCTTAATCTCATTCACACCTCACGCCATTTTGGGGTTTCGGTGATCAGGATTTTGTGACTCGCGAGGACAAGGGTTCTTTCCCTTCTTGTTTCCCAGGTGCCGAAACGCCGAAGCACTTACCAGAAGCCACGTGTGCTCTATAGATGGAAGGTCCAGGTACTCCCATGGACCATGGGGTCTACGGTCCTGATTCCTTCATCTCTTGCAAGGGAAAAAGGGGTTGTGGCATTAATTCCTGTGTTTCTTCCTCAAATCTAATGGTCATTACAAACCCTGGGATCCTCCGAAGGGATCATGTTTGTGGATTGTTGTCAAAGGCGAAGAGGGGTCAAGGAACTATCATCCACGTTCCTTTCCCACATCCAACGGTTGTTATGGACCTTGGATCCTTCGAGAGGACCTCGTTAGTTAATCGAGACTTGAACATATGTTAACATTTTGCTAGTTCACCAGTTGAAGTTTCGGGACTTATCCATCACGAGAGTCCGACCTCTTGTCAACGAGACTCCCGAACTCCCGATTTTCAAAATCTCAATGGGCTCTTTCTTTCGGGATTCTCCTGAGATCCTGGATTACTGCCACATATCCTCCCTCATATGGACGGTCCTCGTTGTTTCGCGAATTCATGAGCCCCCAGTAACGCAAATCCTTTGTCACTCGAATCCCTGATATCTGAAATACCGATGGACTCTCGATCTTCGCCACGTGTCCTTCACGGATGGACGGTCCAGATCTATATCGGGACTTTCACCATGGAGTGTCCCGATCTCATGTCATCAAGACTCCCAAAATCTCGAACTCTGAATCCCCGATACTGACTCCTCTCTCGGGACTTTCTCCCTTATTTACGAGGGCTTAACCCTCATGCATCTCCTAGCAGATCCAACGACTATCGGGTTTTCTAGCTAAGATCCGATGGCTCAGACCTGTCCCACGTCGTGTACCAACTCCTCTTTCAGGACTTTCTCCCTTGTTCACGAGGGCTTAACCCTCCTGCATCTCCTAACAGATCCAACGGCTATCGGATTTTCTAGCTAAGATCCAACGGCTTAGACCTATCCTACGTCGTGCACTCTCCCACTGCTCTCTGGACGTGGAAAAAACAATGGTCCATATACTCCCACAGACCTTGGGGATCTACGGTCCTGATTTCCTCACTACTCACAAGGATAGAAGAAAAGGGGTAAGGCATGTAACGCCCTTGTTTCTTCCGCCAATCTAACGGTCGTGAATGAGCACAGATCTTCCGATGGGATCTTGTCCGTCGATCGATACTTATCCCTATGCTGCTACTTTGGTATTTCAAGAGGATTAGTCTTCCTCGTACAGGATTGCTAAGACTTGCACATTCAGGTCCTTTTTCCAGGTTCTTGGTAAATTTTTTCAAGAAGGGTATCTCTATGGAGAATTCTATTCCAGGGAATTCTTGGAGACAGATAAAGGGAAACAAATTCCTGAGAATGGACTGGAAGTATGACTTGGTTCAACTTTCACATAATTAAATTTATCTATCAACATAAGCCATGCGTGGTTTTTATGTTACAAGCATACATCTACCATTTCTTATCAAAACACTGCATAAACAGTCTTATGCTGTAATAATTCACAATTTCACAGTTTATGAGCATATATGTCAGCATATGAATTTCAAGGTACAAGATGTAAAACACTTATCAGCAATAACACCAGAAGTAAGTGCAACTGTTGAGAGGGGTTCTCGTTTCCACCCAACCGTAGGCTCAGCTATTCCGATAGGATTTACAACTAGCCACCCCTGAGCTGAGACCACGATGATGCAAGACTGTGTCTTGGTTTTCCAGTGACCGAGAATGAGGGTTACTCTCCCCCTTCTCTGCTATCACTCACTCTACATATCTCCAGAGTTTTCCTCATCCCCTCGCGTCTTCCCCCAATCACTTCTCCCTCATGCCTTATCCTCTTGCGAGGTTGTGTGTGGCGTGATTTTCCTCACACTGTTAAGGCCCGATGGCTCTACGGAGGGGCGGTTAAGCCCCCCATCCCTCATTAATTCTTGAGGAGCCATCTACCTACCATCTTGTGAGACATTTAATTCGAGGCCAGTGAGCCGCTCTTGGTTCGCCGGGCCGGTGAAGTCCAAATATGGTATTGTTCTCGGTGGAAGTTAATGCCACCATTCTAGGTTCCTTCCACCGCCTTTCTCCAGCCATCGTGGTCTCTTTTTCAACATATCCCCTCTCAACAGTCCTGCAATATATATATATATATATATATATATTCATAATATTATTCACATTCATCGACCTTTTCCACAAGGTCCATTCACATCACACATTCACATTTCTGAGTTTGCCACAGTTCTTGGCCAATCCAATTATTTTTACAAACTGGGGGAAACAGGGTGTTACAATTCCCTCCCCCTTAAAGGAACATCGTCCTCGATGTTCTTATCTATTAACATGAAATGCATGTATAGAAGTAAACAAAATTGGATATGCCTGTTTCATGGCATCCTCCATTTCCCATGTAGCCTCATCTGGGCCAAAATGTTTCCACTGCACCTTGACCTGTGCAATGGTTCGGTTCCAGAGCGGGGTTTCCTTTCTGTCCAATATTCATTGGGGTTCTAGTAGAAATTCTCCCTCTAGTTCCACCTGGATCACAGACCAGTCAATTATATGGTTAGCATCATGTACATATTTCTTCAATAATGAAACATGGAAAACATTATGTGCTTTTATTGTGGGAGGAAGTGCTAGCCTATAGGCTACAGGTCCCACTCTATATAGAACCTCAAAGGGTCCACAATACTGAGGTGCCAACTTGGCACAAGCTCCCATTTTCATGGAACTCTTCCTGGGCCTAACTCTGAGATATACATGATCTCCCGCTTTGAACTCTCTTGGAGTTCTTTTTTGGTTGGCATAACTTTTCTGTCAGTTTTGAGCAACCTTTAGGTTTTGTTTTATCTGAGTCACCTGCTATTCCATTTCTTTCAACATGTCGGGTCCAAAAGAAATCCTGTTTACGGGATTACTTCAGCTGACCGGAGTATTACATGATCTACCATAGAGGACTTCGAAGGGACTCATCTTTAAGGATGCTTGGTAGCCGTTGTTGTAGGCGAATTCTACCAGTGGCAGGTAGTCTTCCCACTTCTTGGGTTGATGCATTACATGCATCCTTAGCATGTATTCAAGTACTTGGTTCACTCTTTCTGTCTTCCCGTTGGTTTGAGGGTGATAGGTGGTGATAAACAACAATTTGGTCTCTAAACTAGCCATCAATGATTTCCAAAAGTTAGAGGTAAATTTTGTGTCTCTGTCAGACACGATCTCTTTCGACATACCATGCAGTTTGAATATCTCCTTCATGAACACCTAGGTGATATCAATCGGTTTGCAGGTTGATTTGACAGGGATGAAATGAGCAAACTTGCTCAATTTATCCACCACTACCATAATGGCATCGTTCTGTTTGGTTGAGGTTGGTAATCCAGTGATGAAATCCATGGATATGGTTTCCCATTTCCATTCTGGGATTGGTAAAGGTTGCAATAATCCCGCTGGGTGTCGATGTTCTGCTTTAACCTGTTGGCACTCTATGCATTTGGCTAAGTACTCGGCTATGTCTTTCTTCATTCCAGGACAATAAAATTGTCTCCTGGTGGCAGTGATAATTTTTTGGTATCCTGGATGACCGGAATATGGTATTTTATGTAGTTCATCCAGTATGAACCTATTCAAGTCGTCACAATTTGGAAAATACAGTCTATTTCTGTAAGTGAGCAGACCTCCTTCGGTCATCTGGTAGCCTTCATATTTTACTCCGGTGGGTTCTTGATGTAGGTACATGGACATGGTCTGGACGAATGGATCTATTTCTTATGCGTTTCTGATTCTTTCCTTGACTTTTGTCTCACAGGTGCTCACCGCTGCCAGGTGAATTGTTTTCATACTTCTGCTAAGGGCATCGACCACCCTATTTTCCTTTCCATTAATGTGTTTGATTTCGAAATCAAACTTTCTAAGGAGGGCCATCCACCGAGCTTGTATAGCATTGAGCTTTGGTTGATCAAACAGGTATCACAATCCATAGTGATCTGTCATAAGTACAAATTTTCTTCCCAGGAGGTAATGCCTCCACATTTTCAAGGCATGCACTATGGCAACCAGTTCTAGATCATGGGTCACATAGTTGACTTCATGCTCATTCAATTTTCAGGATTCATAGCAGATCACACTTCCTTCCTGCATAAGGACTCCTCCGAGCCCTTCCTTACAAGAATCTGTGCACATGAGGAAGTCAGCTTCTAGATCGACAATCTTTGTTACGGGTGCATGGGTCAGTAGATGTTTTAGGGTTTGAAATCTTTCTTCACATTTCTATGTCCACAGGAATTTTGTCCCCTTCTTCTGAAGGGCAGTGATTGGACAACCAATCTTGGAGAGTCCTTTTATAAATCTCCTATAGTATCCTACTAATCCCATAAAGGATCTGATATCTGAAACATCCTTTGGGGTAGGCCATTCCATGATAGACCTGATTTTGTCAGGGTCTACCGCTACTCCTTCTTCGGAGAGAACATGGCCTAAGTAATGTATTTCCTTCTGGAAGAATTCACATTTGTTGAATTTGGAATAAAGATGATGTTCTCTTAGCACTTGCAGCACAAGTCTAAGATTCTCTTCATTCTCTTCTCTATTCTTAGAGTAGATTAATATGTCATCAATAAAAATTAGCACAAATTTATCTAGAAATTTACTGAGTACATTGTTCATCAAGCACATAAAGGTGGCAGGGGCATTGGTTAACCCAAATGGAACTACCACAAACTCATAGTGACCATACCGTGTCCGGAAGGTAGTTTTATGGATGTCTTCATCCTTGATTCGGACTTGATGGTATCTCGAACTCAAGTCAATCTTTGAGAAAATAGACACGCCTCCCAATTGATTGAACAGATCATCGATCCTGGGCAAAGGGTACTTGTTCTTTATGGTTACTTTATTGAGTTGTCTATAATCTATACACAGTCTAAGGGTGCCATCCTTCTTTTTCACAAACAGAATTGGTTCTCCCCATGGAGACACGCTGGGTCAAATATAGCCTTTATCCATCATTTCTTTTAATTGCAATTTGAGTTCAACTAACTCAGGTGTGCTCATCCGGTAGGGTGTCTTAGACACCGACACCGCTCCTGGTGCAAGTTCTATCGAGAAGTCTATGTCCCTTCTTGGAGGTAGACCCGGTACCTCTTCCGGAAACACATCTTTGTATTTTCTCAAGATAGGGTGATCGTCGGGGCTTGGTTTATCACCTTCGATTTTTTTCAACACCTGTATTGCATATAGGGGACATCCCTTTCGGCAATACTTTCTCATTTGCAGGGCTGATATTTGTCTCACCGAGACGGGTTTTTGGATCCCTTGAAGGGTTATTCTTCTCCCTTCTCTACTTACACACTCTAAGGTTTTATGGTAACAGTCCAATCTGGCTTTATGGGAGGCTAGCCAGTCCATTCCGATCAACAGATCATATGATCCCAGGGGTAATATGTTAAGGGTTTCTTGGGTGGGGAATTCACCCAACATTAATTGGCATGCTGGTATAACCTCTGCTATCTTCCTTTTGGTGCCAGTGGCTAACTGTACCAACCATGGCTTGGTATGGTTTTGTGGCTATAGTTTGCACTTATCAATAGCTTTCGGGGCTATGTAACTCAAATTTGAACCAGGGTCAATCAAAACAGACACTATATGGTTGAAAATCATACCTTCTATTTCCACTATTGAAGCTTGATGGTCAACTTGGTTATTATACAAGGCTACATAAATTTGTGGCACACTCCTGGCCACATCATTGATGGTAGTAGTTTCCTAGATGTTATAAATCCTCCAACTATTCTTTTGTCGGTGTGGACAGTCTCTCAGGAGATGTTCCTCTCCGCAACCCCAACATTTCAAAGGTTCTCTCTTGGTGTTATCCACCGTCACTGGTATAGGTCTAGAATATTTATTTCCGCCCGATGAGGGAAAGTTTTGCTGGTGTACACTCCGAGCTGGAAATTTCATTCTTGGGTTCTTCTTATAGTTCTTAAATCCTGGGGATTTTATCCCCTTTTTATGAAATCTTGAACTATTTTTCGGTTTCCATCCTACATGAGGCTCTGCTCGATGCCCAAACTGTTCATGACAATAGGTTTCCTTTCGAATGGTGCCTTCTAGGGTCTTTGGCTCATCAAATTCAATTCTGTTCCGATATTCCTTGGGTAGCCCATTGATGAAGCATTGCACCTTTGCCTTTTCTGCTTTTATATAAGGTACATACCTTAACAAGTCGAGGAATCTATTTACATATTCTTCTATAGTAATTTGTCCCAATTTGAGTTCATAAAAATCCTTAGTCTTTTCATCCAAATATTTTTCCGACAGATACTTCTTCCAGAAGTACTTCTCAAATCGTTTCCACGACAGAGCCTCTTCGTGAACCCATTTCACATTCTTGAGGTCTTCCCACCAAATGGAAGCCTTTCCGTTCAAGTTGAAGGTGGCCACTCGGGCCTTCATATTTTCTAAAAAGTCATGGACTCCGAAATACTTCTTTAGTCCAAGAAGCCAGGCCTTTGCTTCCTCTCCCTTCTTAATTTCACCGTCGAAGGAGGGTGGTTTGGCCTTTCTGAATTCTTCAAATTTTCGATCTTTGGAAGACTTTTGCTTCTTCTGTTTTCTTCGGGGATAGGAACTGGTTCTACTGCTAGAAGAGCCTTTTGAATCGCCAATTCCTTCTCAGAGGAATCATCCGACACTTGTCCTTTACCTCTGGGGTGGACCTTTTTCGAGGTGCTCCTCTCAGTGTGGCCACTGATATGACCATGTTTCTGAGTTTCAGGTTCATGCTGCATTTATCTTTGTATATCGAATAAACTCTGCAGTAAAACCACGTTAATTTCTGTTTGGTTTTCTTGTTCTTTCATCATCCTTTCATTGTCAGCCTTTCATCTTTGTAATTCGACCATGAGACTCCTCACAGTCTTGGCTAGATCTGGAGGGGTCCCTACTGCCCTTCTTTCGTCAGACTCTTCATCTCTATTGTGGGAGCCCTCTCCCACTTCATGGTGAGTCACCATACTATGTGTTGATAATTTACCACGGATGATCTTCCGCTTGTGTGCAAAGACAAACACTGGTTGTTAGTCAATAGTTAAATACATTTTTATAACCCGCACAAAATTCATATTTCTTTCACATGCATACACAGTCGGGTTTTCATTTCGGACTTTGACCTTTTTGAATTAAGAGGGTTAAGATAGAGGGTTATTTTTTTTAAGAGTGTTCCGAACGGAGTTTCTGCATAACTCGTTCATGAGCCCAAGCAGGTCGAGTGTTGTAACCATGATCTGATACCAATTTGTCACATACCCACTACGTGAAATCAAAATTTTTCGTCGATTTCTCAATGATCAGACCCCTGAAAAGTCTACAGAGGTCTAGCGTAAGCTAGCTCTTCCCTCGTCTGTTCCCATAGGATCACGGGTCATGACCATAGGTTGAACAAATACGGTGTCTCCTCGCACTTCACAACTCAGTTCTACCAGAACGTCAAGTTTTTCGACTCTGCAAACCTTGACACAGTGAATCAGCGAAACGCTGAACCCCGATAGGGATAGCGAATGGAAAATTTTCCCTCCAAAGGGAGCTCGATCACCGTAATCCTCTCCTGATTCAATGGTATGGATCCTCCCAGGGTTTCGGTATTCGGGAGTTCAGAATGAAACGACTCCAAGACTCTTAGTCATTCAAATCCCCGAATTTTGTTATGGGAATTTGTGTAAGAGATCGACGACTCTTAAGAGTGTGGATCCAACGGTCCATAGGATTTCGGGACTTTTCCCTGAGCTTTGACCGCTCACCACACGTCTCCTTTGATGGACGGTCTGGATTCCTTTGGGACTTCTCTTTTCTATTACCAAGCACGTCGGGATTTCGGGTATCGGGATTTCACGATTTGCGAAGGCAAGGTTTCTTTCCCTTTGGTCTCCCAAATGCCAAAACGCTGAAACGTCGACCGACAACCATGTGTCCTTTCGATGGACAGCGACAACCTTCAGCCAAGATCAACGGTCGTGATCTTTTTGGGATGATCAATGGTCACGTTCAAATCCCAGCTTTCCTTAATCTCATTCACACCTCACGCCATTTCGGGGTTTCGGTGATTGGGATTTCGTGACTCGCGAGGAAAAGGGTTCTTTCCCTTCTTGTTTCTCGGGTGTCGAAATGTCGAAGCGCTTACCAACAGCCATGTGTGCTCTATAGATGGACAGTCCAGGTACTCCCATGGACCATGGGGTCTACGGTCCCGATTCCTTCATCTCTTGCAAGGGAAAAAGGGGTCGTGGAATTAATGCCTGTGTTTCTTCCTCAAATCTAACGGTCATTACAGACCCTCGGATCCTCTGAAGGGATCATGTTCGTGCATTGCTGGAAAAGGTGGAGAGGGGTCAAGGAACTATTATCCACGTTCCTTCCCCACATCCAACGATTGTTATGGACCTTGGATCCTTCGAGAGGACCTCGTCCATTAATCGAGAATTAAACATATGTTAACATTTTGGGTGTTCACCAATCGAAGTTTCGAGACTTATCAATCACGAGAGTCTGACCTCTTGTCAACGGGACTCCCGAAATCCCGATTTGTGAAATCCCGATTGGCTATTTCTTTCAGGATTCTCCTGAGATCCTGGATTACTACCACATATCCTCCCTCAGATGGATGGTCCTTGTTGTTTCACGAATTTGCGACCCCCAGTAACGCAAATCCTTTGTCACTCGAATCCCCGATGTCCAAAATACCGATGGACTCTCGATTTCCGCCATGTGCCCTTCACAGATGGACGGTCCAGATCTATATCGGGACTTCCACCATGGAGATTCCTGATCTCATGTCATCAGGACTCCCAAAATCCTGAACTCTAAATCCCCAATACCGACTCCTCTCTCGAGACTTTCACCCTTGTTTACGAGGGCTTAACCCTCATGCATCTCCTAGCAGATCCAACGGCTATCGGGTTTTCTAGCTAATATCCGACAGCTCAGACCTATCCCACGTTGTGTACTGACTCCTCTTTTGATAATTTCACCCTTGTTCACGAGGGCTTAACCGTCCTGCATCTCCTAACAAATCCAACGACTATAGAGTTTTCTAGCTAAGATCCGACGGCTCAAACCTGTCCTACGCCATGCACTCTCCCACTACTCTCTGGACGTGGAAAAACCAACAGTCCAGATACTCCCATAGACCTTGGGGATCTACGGTCCTGATTTCCTCGCTACTCACAAGGATAGAAGAAAAGGGGTAAGGCATGTAACACCCTTGTTTCTTCCGCCAATCTAACGGTCGTGAATGACCGCAGATCTTCCGACGGGATCTCATCCGTCGATCGATACTTATCCCTACGCTGCTACTTCAGGATTTCAAGAGGATTAGTCTTCCTCGTACAGGGTTGCTAAGACTTGTGCATTCAGGTCCTTTTTCTAGGTTCTTGGTAAACTTTTTCAAGAAGGGTATCTCTGTGGAGAGTTCTATTCTGGGGCATTCCTGGAGACAAATAAGGGGAAACAAATTCCCGAGAACGGACTGGAATTCTGACTTGGTTCAACTTTCACATAATTAAATTTATCTATCAACATAAGCCATGCGTGGTTTTTCTGTTACAAGCATACATCTACCATTTCTTATTAAAACACTGCACAGATAGTCTTATGTTGTAATCATTCACAATTTCATAGTTTATGAGCATATATGTCAGCATATGAATTTCAAGGTACAAGATGTAAAACACTTATCAGTAATAACACCAGAAGTAAGTGCAACTGCTGAGAGGGGTGCTCGTTTCCACCCAACCATAGGCTCAACTATTTCGATAGGATTTACAACCAGCCACCCCCGAGCTGAGACCACGATGCTGCGAGACGGTGTCTTGGTTTTCCAGTGACCGAGAATGAGGGTTACTCTCCCACTTCTCTGCTATCACTCACTATGCGTATCTCTAGAGTTTTCCTCCTCCCCTCGTGTCTTCCCCCAATCGCTTCTCCCTCACGCCTTATCCTCTTGCGAGGTTGTGTGTGGCGTGATTTTCCTCGCACTGGTCAGGCCTGACGTCTCTATGGAGGGGTGGTTCACCCCTCCATCCCTCATTAATTCCTAAGGAGCCATCTACCTACCATCTTGCGAGAAATTTAATTCGGGGCCAGCGAGCCGCTCTTGGTTCTCTGAGCCAGTGAAGTCCAAATACGGTATTGTTCTCGGTGGAAGTTAATGCCACCATTCTAGGTGCCTTCC
>ML782615.1:84632-132590 GCA_009831015.1 Picea engelmannii
TTTAAGTCTTGTGGCAGTAGAAGATTTGCATCTTGAACAGTTAGATGTAAAAACATCTTTTCTCCATGGGGATTTGGAGGAAGAGATTTATATGCAGCAGCCACAGGGGTATGAGGTCAAAGGGAAGGAGAATTTGGTATGCATGTTGAACAAGAGCTTGTATGGCCAAAATCAAGCTCCAAGGCAGTGGTATTTGAAGTTTGACAGGTTTATGACAGAACAAGGTTATAGTAGATGTCATTCCGGTCACTGTGTTTTTTTTTAAAGGCTAGAAAATGGAAGCTATATTATCTTGCTATTGTATGTAGATGACATGCTTCTTGCAGGGTCTAATATGCAGGATATAAATATGCTCAAGAAGAAATTATCCAATTGATTTGTGATGAAGGATTTGGGTGCTGCAAAGAAAATCCTTGGCATGAGAATAACAAGAGACAAAAAAAATCGCAAATTGACATTGTCTCAGGGTGAGTACACAGAGAAGGTGTTGGAGAGGTTTAGAATGCAGAATGCAAAACTAGTTAGCACACCTTTGGCCAACCATTTTAAATTAACTAAGGAAATGTGTCCCAAGACACAGGAGGAGATAGAATACATGTCCAGGGTCCCTTATTCATCAGCAGTTGGAAGCTTGATGTATGCAATGGTTTGCACAAGACCAGATATTGCACATGCAGTGGGAGTTGTGAGCAGGTATATGAACAATCTAGGTAAAGAACATTGGGATACAGTAAAGTGGATTCTCAGGTATTTGAGAGATATTGCTACTCATGCATTATGTTTTGGAGGTTCAAACACTTTTCTACAAGGATATCTTGATTCAGATATGGCAGGTGATAAAGATAGCAGGAGGAGCACCACAGGGTATCGGTTTACTATAGGTGGAACAACAGTAAGTTGGATTTCGAAACTGCAAAAGGTTGTTTCACTTTCAGCAACAGAGGCAGATTATGTTGCTGCTACAGAGGCTAGTAAAGAGATGATTTGATTACAAAGGTTTATGGAGGAATTGGGAAAGAAGAAGGAGAATAGTAGGTTGTACTGTGACAGTGAGAGTGCAATTCATATTGCAAAGAACTCAACCTTCCATTCAAAGACTAAGCATATACAATTGAGGTACCACTTCATATGATCTACCTTGGAAGATGGAAATTTGAAGTTGGAAAAGATACACACTAGCCAGAATCCTGCAGACATGTTAACAAAGGGAGTAACCAGAGAGAAACTGAGTTCATGCTCAGTTTTAGTTGGTCTTCAATAATGAAGATGAAGATGAGAAATTTTTCAGGTCCAAGAAGGTTTAGAGTCCAACATATACAATAGCGGTGGAGTTGTTGAGATCAGTCTCCAAGTGGGAGATTGTTGGTTGTGGAGCCTAATTATGTTCCTGATTCAGAGGTCCTTTCTTTCAGCTGTGTTTATACCCCATGAAGACTTTACACCCCAGAAGTATGTACACTCTTCCACGTGGGGGAGTGCAGAGGGGGGGTGCCCCCTCTGTGGGGTCCGGGGGCGAAGCCCCCGAAGGAAAAATTGCCTTGTAAATGTATATTTAAATTTCATTGTAAATCTGGACCATTAATTATAAGGTCACAAATCTAATGGTAGAAATTATGTTAGGGTTTTTTTCCCTAGAAGGAAACCCTCTGTTATGAGGGAAATGTATTGCGACTATGCATTATGGCGAGTATTGTATTATGAGAGAGGATACTGTGAGAGAAAGAAGAGGAAGTTACAGTGGGTTTTGTTGTAGGTTGTATCCATTCATTTGCTGGATAATAATAAAGGAAGGACCTGATAATTTATCTGGGGGACGTAGCCCACACTGGGTGAACCACGTAAATCTGTGTCTCTCTTGTATTGTGTATCTTCTGTGTTTTGTTTCTGCATTTGTTTTATTTTATTGCTCTGCGGTCCTGTTTTTCTAACATGCAGGATGTGTTTTTTCAATCGAGGAAGCCATGGCTGAGGAAACAGAGGTAGAGGTAACTGGAACCGAGGCCCAAGAAGGCCCAGGTTCTCCATACATTTTGACGTTGATTCAGAAGAGCTTGGCCAATTGTTTCATGTTGTATTCTTTAATTGGATTGGGCATTGAATAGTCCAACCTAGGCCTGAAAGGCCTCCTTTCCAAGCCTTGCAATCCCCCGGTATCCCTGTACCTCCTCATGCCTCCTTATAACATGAGGTCCCTAAAAATAATTGATGGCAGGAGATTGTCCACCCGTCAGTCTCCCAACATCGTGGCTGGCCCAATTTTTCCTTGCCTGATCCTCCACCTTTGAACCCCATTGTCCAAGATTCCCCTAACCACTCTCTAGCGCAATCCTCCCATGCTAGCAAGATATTGAAGACTGAATCCCACCAAGCACTTGATAAATGAAAAACCACTACTTCCCCTCCCTCACCCTCCAATGACACTAAAAAATCTGTGTCTTCTTGCATGCATTTGAGGGATGATTGTTCCCACATGATCAACGAAATTAATCCTAAAGGATCTACACAACGTAAAGCAAATTCAGGAAAATCAAGAGGTGACAACATCAACCAAGGAAAGGTTGCATCAAAGACTGGGAAATATGGATTTTGAGTTTTATGTTATCTATTGTTTCATGACAGTGACTTCATGGATCTTTGGACAACATGTTTTATTTTGGATATATGAGTATTATTTTTGAAATAATTTCAAATTTCATGAGCTAAAATTGCCAAATGTAAATATGTTGATGGGAGACACAAAGAGGTGTGTTTTTCTTAACTAATGGTTATGTTATGATTGTTATGATTGATGTGAACTAAAGGGAGTTACAAGGGGTCCCACCTACTGGTTATTATTTATTTATGACCCTTATTATAATTATTACTTTTCCCCCTAACTAAAGTTAGTTGAGTCTTTTAACTAAATTAACTAATGAATTGGTTCAAATTCTTCAACCAATTCTAATTTGTTAAAAGAAAAAAGGAAGGGAGGAACAAGAGGAGGAGAGAAGCAGAAGCATGCTAAGGTTTTCTCTTTGATTTTATGTTGATATAGTTTAGTTTTCATTCATTCATATATTCATCAGAGCCTAATTCTCTTTTATGATAGTAGGGTCTTATTGTAGACAAAAATATTTAGGGCTAAATCAAATCATTCAGACACTTTTTCTTCAGAGGTGTTGATCTATCTTTGATAGTCTATGTAGACTTGTTTGTTTGTGAATTAATTTTCATGAATGATAAAGGCTATTGTGTAGAGTCAAGTGGGAAAAAATATGTGGCAAGCTGATCCATATTTTAGAGTTTAGTTTTGGTTTTCTGTCAAAGGTCCGTTTGTATGTTCCATCGAGGATGTCTAAGTTTGACTTTGGTCCAAGATTTCTGTATGAGATTTTGTAAAGAAAATGACTGTTTGGTAAATTGGAATGAAATAAAGGATTTGTTTATGTCTCATATATCTTTATTATCATCTTGGTGTCTTTACTTATGTTCTTACATTTATTTCAGAAACTGTTATATTCAGAAAATTACATAAAAAGTGAATTTCCAACAAGCTTTTTGTTGATAAAAGACTAGCCTGAGCACTCGTAATTAATACTTGTGAGTTAGGATGTTATTTTTGTTGGATATAAACATAGGTTGATATTACCATCTACTTTGATTTAGTCAAGTAAAGTCTGAAAATGCTTGATTAAGATCAATTCATATATTTTCCTCAACATTTATTTGGCAACCATATTGGGGAGATCTTCGATAGCTCTCTGGCTAATTTTTATATGCGGTTTTTCATCGATACATATTTCTTTTCCGAATTTGATTCTTTGACTTCTTTACTTTAATGACTGTTCCTGTTGTGAAGTAGTCCAATCTTGAGCCCGATCTCCAAGACTAGACCAACATTGCTTTGAACTTGTTTCATATTATTTTTGACACTGCCAGGACCCATGCTGAACTTAACTGTTCTTGGGAAGCCATTGAATGAGATATTAGTGTTCAAGAACAATTGTAATCTAGACGTAGGCAATCTAGAAATCAGTAGTAACCTTTTTATTTCTACAGTTTTGGCCTCTCTTTCATGTCCTTAGATTCTCGTGCTTCTAGAAGAAGAAGAGGCTTGTCACCTGAAATATATCCTATTTTTGAAATAGGAAGGAGAAACGTTGTGTTGTCTACCCAAAAAAGTGCTCTAAGGAGAAATTTATCTGATTCATCCAGCTCATCCTTGTTTCCCTCATATATCATCCACAATATGGCATCTAGTGGTGGATCTGGTGGAATTGGAAGTGCCCCATATTCCCAATATTCATCGTCATCAATGATTGGTAGAATATAAAACCACGATATCCCTGTCCAATCTACCACAAACCCCACCAAATTCATCAAAAAGTATGGACTTTTTCATTTCGAAGAAGACACCACAACCACACCGTGGCACATGTCCTATCCTCTTAACCTAGCACATGTTACTCATCCACTTCCAAAGTTTAAAGAGCACCTACCTAATTTTTTGAGGAATAACACCGTTAGTACCAATGAACACCTGGTGGCATTTTCTAATGCTTGTCACAATATAGGGGCCAATGACAACGATACTTGCATGCGCCTATTCATCAATTCCTTGGAAGGAAAGGTTGCGGATGACTTCTTTGACCTTCCTCCTAAGATTGTATCCACTTGGGATGAATTAATCTACTGGTTCATATCAACTTACGGGCAATCTAAAATCCCAACCGAGAAGTTAAGAGAATACAATAATGTTACCTACAAGGAAGCTGAGACCATCAAGTCTTTCAACTTGCATTTCACCAAGTTATACAATCAAATCCCCAAACTTATCCGCCCTCAAAACCAAGCCTCTTTCATGCATTACTACAATGCATTTCCTTCTCCTTACCATCATAGGCTTGAGGAAAAAGTCATCGATAATATTGGTTCCTCCCTGCATACTTTCTCAGAGTGTGAAGAACAACCTGAACGAACTGGTCTACCCCAGGGAGAATAAGTTAGATAGACTAATATGTCCGCTCTCTTACAACTAGTGCAAGATATGAACAATCGTATGATAGAATTTGAGTGGAAGGGTACTGTCTCCCCTCTCACCCATGGAGATTCATCCTCTTCCGCACCCCCTTTTAGAAATCCGATTGAAAACAATTTTTAGCCTAAGGCTATCCTGCCTCGGAGTTGGTGTAACTTTTGCGAGGAGCACCACAAAGAAAACACATGTGAGGTAAAGAAGAGTGCCAGAGTTAATATCTTTGGTAAAATACTAGAAGCTACTATTGTTTTCCTATAATTTGCAGAGATACAAGATGTCATGGTCATCAATACTAGGAACAAAGCCTATGCCCCCAAAGGCAAATTTGATCCTCCCTGCAGTTCTTCCAGCCCGAGTTCAACATCATCCTCTGCTACGCCCCAGGTTCCTAAGGTTCTTGAGAGTAAAGGAATCATTTCCCCTCTCCCCTCTTCTAAATACAATAACTTGAATCAATTAGCCAACATCAAAGTAGATGCAAACCTCCTAGACATGGTTTTCGTCCTTGAACAATAGATGCATATGAAACAATTCATGGAAGGAAAGGCTTCAGTTGTGTCCAATATTTCCGAAGAGGTAAGCGAAGAGGATTCTTCTGTAAATAAATTAGGTGTACATAACTTTAAATACCTTGTAAAAAAACCCCCTTTTTATATTTTTGTAAAGATCATGGATAAGATTGCCCATTGTTTCCTCATTGATGGTGGTTCAGGCCCAAGTGTCATGTCCAAGATTATTATGGAAGATCTAGGCTTGTCTTGTACAAACAAAAATTCTAGAAGCATGCTCTCCTATAATAGTCTACAACAAACAACCATAGGTGAGATTAAAGATGTAACCTTGGTTTATGTTCTCATCCTGAGATAAGGACAACTCTCAACATTCAGGTGATTGATATGATTGTAAGAAATTATTCAATTATCTTGGGGAGAGATTGGAAATCCCTAACAGGTGTATACCTCTCACTCGATAGGACACATTTATCTGTTCCTCGGAATGGTAAGAATATCATAGTCCTTAGAGAGGGAATAATTTCACCCTACATAGATAATGTTCCGCAATATAGCGTAAACTATATCGAAGAATACCTAGGAGTGTATTCCATCTTTGCTGAAGAGGATAATATTCCTTTGGAAATAATTGATTTAGATGATGATTTATGGCATATGAACTTTGATGGTTCATGCTCTAGTGAAGGAAATGGGGCTTGCATTATCTTGGTTTCTCCTGCAGGAAAAATTCATAATCTGTCTTACAGGTTAGAGTTTTCTTGCTCGAACAATGTCGTTGAATTCAAATATTTATTATTAGGCATTGAGAACGCCCTTAATCTTGGTTGGGGTCACCTTTCAGTTGTCGTAAATTCTGATCTTTTTTTGAACCTGATACATAATAATTTCTCTCCTAGCAACGAGCTGATGGAACAATACTCCCAAACGGTTTGGGCACTTGTCTCGAACCTTCTATCTTTCAACATCACTCATGTGAAGAGGGAGTTGAACTCAATGGCTGATCGGTTAGCTATCTTTGCAACCTCTCCTAATCAACAACTTCTGCGCCACATGCCTCATTGTGCTTTTCAATATCTAGATCGTTTATATATTCCTTATCATGTAGGATCTTGGAAGGCCCTCCCTCATGATGAGAGAATTTGTGCTATCATCCAAGATGAACCTCTTAAGCCTGAGGAAGTTATATCCACGTAAAATAATAGGATTCCTGATGTCTTGACTCCTCTGGAGAGTTCATTTTCATTGAGTGTTAGAGGTGATAAATAAAAACAGAAGGAAGAGGAGTTACAACAGAAGGTGGTTAAAACCATACACATGAACATTAGGACACCTGGATCTTCAACGAACGTTAAGATAAATGTCTAAGGTTTTGATAAAGAAAAATATGAGGTCTGTTGAGTTACTTGGTGGATTTAAAAATGTTTTTTCTTGGTTAAATAATGATTTGTGTGGTTTTGATCCAGGTATTATTCAACACACTATTAAATCATCTAAGAAAACACCAGGACTGGTTAACTCTGCACTGAAAGCAACCTTTCAAAGGGAGTTGAGAGATTTCTTAAGGACTTGAATGTTTTTTTCAGTCCACCCTGAATGGGTTTCCAATTTGGAACCCGCTTCGAAGACCACTGATAGTATTAGAACCTGCATAGGTCTTCAATCTTTCAGGCAAACAATTATGAGGAACCCCGTCCCTCCTCTTAGTATGGAAATATTTCTGCAATAGGTTGTAGAGTCACAATTGGGGCCCTTACTTGACAATTTGTTTGGTTACAATAAAATCAAGGTAGAAGGGGAAAATATTCACCAAATCACTTTTATCACTAATTGTGATACTATGTCTTACGAATTCTTTCCTTCTGGCTTATTCGATGCAGGTACCGCCCTTAAAAGGACTATACACGCAACTTTCGACGAATTGGTCAGTCTCCATGCTTATCTTGATGATTTAATCATGTGCGTCAAAAGGATGATAATCACACCAAATTTTCAAGTGTTGGGTCACTTCCAGATTACTTTTGTCTTGGACACTAACTCAAACATATTAAGATAATTACAGCGACAATGGTTCTCCTACAACACTAACAGTCCTTGCTTGAAGTATTGCGAGGGGCTATCATGAAAGGTTCTAATGCTGAATGGATTTTTGTATACTTGTAGCCTAGTTCTGCTTTCAACTTTTGATCTTCTTTTCTCTACTTCACAATACTTTGATTTCTGCTTTCTAAGTCAAGTTTTTTTTTTTTCCTCTGCTACGCTTCATTTCTGTCTTTTATTGCCGCTGTTTTAATTTTTGCAGTTTTACTTCTGTCATGATTTGGTTTTTTCTTATCTTTAATTATTTTGGTCAAATAGGATGTCGGATCAAAATTTCCACAGTGACACTCCTACAAGCATTGTTAGATAATAACAACCAATCTTACACAAGTGTCAGAATGATCCTCTGAAGGACCCTTGAAATTGTTACACTTTTTCACTGCTATCTTATAAAGAATTAGCTATCTCCCACTTCTTCTTGCCATTTCCTCATCCATCGAGATTTTAAGAGAAAGTCTAAAGTTTTCCTCCTTAAAGGTTAGAGAGAAGTTTCTAGTCAAATGATTATGCATACAGTGGTAAAAACCCCTCATACTTAACACTTTTCATGAATTATTCCCAAATTCCCGGTC
This sequence comes from Picea engelmannii, assembly GCA_009831015.1. Classification (NCBI taxonomy): domain Eukaryota; kingdom Viridiplantae; phylum Streptophyta; class Pinopsida; order Pinales; family Pinaceae; genus Picea; species Picea engelmannii. The sequence continues at coordinate 92,831 of ML782615.1, forward strand.
ATCTTTCCATTAAATCCGCTCACTTCCCCCTGTTGCATAATCATGGGAGTTTTATCTTCTTGACCTGCTGTTCTTGGTCTGTGAAACCATGAGTTTTGAGTTCTAAATCTGTTGGAAACAATTTTTCCTGTGGAGTCGCCAGTTTGTTGACGATTAAAAACGTCAATGTAGTTTCGCCCACAAAGTGTTTCTAAAACCTATTATTATAAAACTAAATAATACTAGTAGGTGGGACCCCCTTGAACTATTGAAGATCAGATCTACTCATTTTTATGTTGTGATGATGTGCGACATGGTTTACATGGTTGGTGAGATATTGTTGTTGTTGGTATGAGTTGAGCTTTTGAAATGTTGATTCTACATGTTACTATAGCCTATGCTATTCATTAATGTCATTTGTTCTTATCACACTTGCACAACAAACACGTTAGTGAAATTACATGAAAGACAGTTTTCGAGAAAGGAAAAAATACTATTAGTGGAAAGAAAAGGAATCCAATGTTGCATTTTTACTATACTACATGTGAACAATGGGAAAAAAATAACAAACAATTGCAAAAGGGAAGAATTTGAAGTTATCCTATTCACTATACTACATGCATGAAAGACTTAATAATTATCCTATCTAACAAGTAAATGGTTGTGAAATGATAAATTGGATTATGTGGTCAATATATATATATATATATATATATATATATATATATATATATATATATATATATATATATATATATATATATGGTGTATTTGGATAGATTGAATGTTGGTGGCACATTTGACCAAGTAATGGATGTTGATGGTTATGCAATTTTGTTTGAGTTATATGATGTGAAATGGGATATGGTGATCACACTATTGGCTTTTAATGTGGTGATGGTTTCTATACATGTTTGATTAATCGTGTTAATGGAGAATTTGTTGGCATGTACTGTTGAGTTGATGAAATATGGGTGGAGGTGACATGCATTTACTGCACGTCACCTTTACTCTTCCCATTGGCCGCCACCCTAGTCAGGCTATTGTTCGATCTTGTTGTTGTGGTTATGCTCCAAAATTTTAGCAGGGAGCAACCTCTCAACTAGCTCTCATTTTAAGGAATTCTATTACAGGTATATATTTTTTTGGCCATTCGTGATTTTTCTCTGGTTATGAAATGATTACTGGCTCAGGTGTATGGTTTTGTGTTTTCCTAAGTGTTGCAACTGTGTGAAATTTGGGTTCTGGAAATGAAGAGTGAATGGTTCTTCTTGTAACAATTTTGAGTTCATCGAGGTTATTGGTCTTCTTCGGTGATAGTTATTTGTTATCAAAGTTGTTTGGTTGGAGGGTTTTTGTTTAGTCTTGGGTGGATAGCTATCTTCACGCACTGTCACTAATCGAGTCTATGGATTCTATCGGTTTAATGGTCCAAGGTTTTATGCATCAATATGTTTTGTCCACTTCGACATTGGTTGATTGCACCACCAAGGGTCATGAAATGAGGTTCATGTTATTCCTCGGCCCCGTATTCACCTTTGTTCTCTGATTGTTGACCGAAGAGCATGAGGGTTATACCTTGCGTGTGTTAAATAACCTTTTCCAAGACAAACTAGAGCCCTACTTTTCAGTTATGGCCCCTGTCATAGATTTGTGCCCGACCATGAACGAGTCGTGGTTCGTCCTGTATACACCATGGCCTTGGAGGTTTTTCCATTACAACGAGTGGCTCTGCTCTCCCCATGTTGATTACGAAACAACCTTGGCCCTCCACTCTGGAAATTGTTTAAGAAGACGAGCCTGGCCTTTCATTTAGGACTCGGTTTTTTATTGGATGGTTGTATAATTGTCGATGATTTTGAGAACAGGCTTGCCCATTTGGTCATATGAAAGTCGTGTTGGTTGGTATATAGTCACTAGCTCGGTTATAATAGTGGTAAACCCTACATTACCAGTTACACTTTAAAATCACACAATTGCTCTACTTATGTTGATAGCTCAGTGTTGTTAATGGAAAGGGCCTCCACCCCAATTCGATTGGATGCTTGAGTATGCATCATTGCTACAACTTGTTAGGTTGATTTTTTAAGACAATGACGAGTTTTTTGGTAGATACACAGTCGTTGGTTTTTGCAATGATGATTATTTGAATGTTTAGCTAGCATTGGTGAAAATGTTGAACGTTGATCATTCCGCGTTGTGTGTTTGAAAAATAGATAATGTTCGTGGTAACTGTGGGTTTCTCTTGGGGCCGAATGATTATTGAACCTGATGACTTTGGGAACTATATCATTATGATTGTTTGATTGTTTAAGCCTGGAATTTCACAGCATAATTGATCATAGTTGGGCTAAATCGAATTAATATTGTGTTGGGTTGATGACCCAACAACAAATTGAGCTATTATCGTGACTGTGTGTTGGTTTGGTAAAATGGAAACATTGCATGGTGTTCTTTGGGTGGCTCTACATTGTGTATAGTATGGATAGATTGGGTTTCACAAAGTTTTAATCATGTTTATAGATTATTTGTTATGAAGGGCATGTTGTCGAGGCTTTGTCATGTCGGTTATATGGCCCAGCTCTTTAAGTCATACTAATTTTTTTTTTTACAGTGGCAGTATTACATTGCCTGGGCAAGTTACCCTGTGCATAGCTTGTGTCTAAACACTGGTTGTTGGTTGTATATTTGAATATCAATACGAGTTGCAATTTGATATTGGTTCTTTGGTTTTTGCCTATATATATGTTAACGAATATCATTTCCTTTTTATGGGCTCTATTGCAGTAATAGTGACTTCATTATTATTTTGAAAACATGACTTTGGAGTATAGTTGTGGATTGAAGAAACACATGGGCAATGGTTTTTTTCAATGGTTAACAGAGAGGGATGGCTATTGTTTGGAAATTGTTATAAGATGCAAATAAGGGAACAAAATCCTTTTACAGATTGTATAGGATGCCTACTGTTTTGTGATGGCACTGTGTTGGACATTTGATTACGAACAATGAACTTGTTAAATACACAAAAAATATTATTTAGTCAAGTGATTGATGGTTGATGCATCTCCTTTCACATAATGTTTTATGGATCACTTAATTAATTCCATGAACAGTAATCATCATTCTTCCCTTCCATTATTTCACTTTACTCTAATTACAAATCATATCACCTCCCATGTTCCTTTTTCACTCCCCATTCTGAGATTGATTACAGTCAAGAGAGTTTATGTGTTAAAATGGATGAAAGTGGCAGTGTCTTGTGTGGATTGCAGTGAGGTTTTATTGCTTTTCTTTACAGTTGATTGATGTTGTCATCGAACAGAGCATGCTTCTCCCCTTTCATTATATCATATTTTTTCTCAATACAAACCCCTCACATATCCCAGAACCATGTTTCACCCCCCTGCTCATTGATTAACACTAAAACAATTTGTATGGATTGGATTGCATGTGTCTGATACATTCTGAGCCAAATATATTTCATATTTTTAAGAGTTGTCATGTATGGTTATTTAAAAGACGATTTGATTATCGATCACACATGCAGAATGATTTTTTTCATTCGAGGAAGCCATGGCCGAGGAAACATAGGTAGAGGTAACTGGAACAGAGGCCCAAGAAGGCTCAGGTTCTCCATACATTTTGACACTAATTTAGAATAGCTTGGACAATTGTTTCATGCCAGATTCTTTAATTGGATTGGGTAGGGAATAGTCCAACCTAGGCTTGAAAGGCCTCCTTTCCAAGCCCCGCAACCCCCCGGTATCCCTGTACCTCCTCATGTCTCCTTACAACCCGAGGTCCCTGAAAATCATGGATGACAGGAGATTGTCCACGTGACAGTATCCCAACATCGTGGCTGGCCCAACTTATCTTTGCCTGCTCCTCCACATTTGAGCCCCATTGTCCATGCCACCCCTAACCACTCGCTAGCGCAATCCTCCCATGCTAGCAAGATATTGAAGATTGAAGCCCATCATGCACTTGATAAAGAAAAAGCCATTGTTTCCCCTTCCTCACCCTCCAATGACTCTGACAAATCCATGTCTTCCCAGATGCATTTGAGGGATGATTTGTCTCTCGTGATCAGCGAGATTAAACCTAAAGGCTATGCACATCCAAAGGAAAATTAAGGAAAATCAAGAGGTGACAACAAAAACCAAGGAAAGGTTGTATCACAGACTGGGAAATATGGCTTTTGAGTTTTATGTTATCTATTGTTTCATGACAGTGACTTCATGGATCTTTGGACAACATGTTTTATTTTGGATATATGAGTATTATTTTTGAAATAATTTCAAATTTCATGAGCTAAAATTGCCAAAAGTAAATATGTTGATGGGAGACACAAGGAGGTCTTTTTTTCTTAACTAATGGTTATGTTTTGATTGTTATGATTGATGTGAACTAAAGGGAGTTACAAGGGGTCTCACCTACTAGTTATTATTTATTTATGACCCTTATTATAATTATTACTTTTCCCCCAAACTAAAGTTAGTTGAGTCTTTTAATTAACTTAAATAATGAATTGGTTCAATTTCTTCAACCAATTCTAATTTGTTAAAAGCAAAAGAGAAGGGAGGAACAAGAGGAGGAGAGAAGCAGAAACATGCTAAGGTTTTCTCTTTGAGTTTATGTTGAGATAGTTCAGTTTTTATTCATTCATATATTCATCACAGTCTAATTCTCTTTTATGATAGCAGGGTCTTATTGTAGACAACAATATTTAGGACTGAATCAAATCATTCAGACACTTGTTCTTCAGAGGTGTTGATATATCTTTGATAGTCTGTGTAGACTTGTCTATTTGTGAATTAATTTTCATGGATGATAAAGGCTATTGTGTAGAGTCGAGTGGGCACCAATATGTGGCAAGATGATCCATCTTTTAGAGTTCAGTTTTGGTTTTCTGTCAGAGGTCCTTTTGTATGTTCCATTGGGGATATGTAAGTTTGACTTTGTTCCAAGATTTCTGTATTAGATTTTGTAAAGAAAATGACTCTTTGGTGAATTGGAATGAAATAAAGTATTTGTTTATGTCTCATCTATCTTGATTATCATCTTGGTGTCTTTACTTCTGTTATTACATTTATTTCAACAATTGTTGTATTCAGAAAATTACATAAAAAGTGAATTTCCAGCAAGCTTTTTGTTGATAAAAGACTAGCCTAAGGACTCGTAATTAATATTTGTGAGTTAGGATGTTATTTTTTTTGGCTATAAACATAGGGTGATATTCCCGTCTACTTTCCTTTAGCCAAGAAAAGTATGAAAATTCTTGAGTAAGATCAATTTGTATCTTTTCCTCAACACACTGGACCTTTACAAGCCCTATGGCTCGATTCCAAAGTTGTTTTCTCTTTCAGGTCCAATATGTGCACCTGATGCACCTGCAAGATGCCTTATTGCTCCACCTGAATCACATTCCAATCAATCACATGATTAGGTTCAGGTATATATTTCTTAAACAATTAACCATGAACACATTATGCACCATCATGGATGCAGGCAATGCAAGCGTATATGCAATGTATATATATGTATAAATAGGCAATTCTAATAACATTATAACCTGTATACAAGAAACACAACATACAATGAATAGAGAATTGATACTTATATTTTGATTGAGAAGACTTCCATATCAACATGGTCTAGACCAAGGTACCAAACCTCAACAACACTCCAACCAATGTGCTCTCCTTCTCCATATGCTTGTCCCACCACAAGAGTGTGCACCTTCACTGTCACACAGTCCATTGACTGTTACACCTCCCTTTCCTTGGGATTCAACAATAGGCTAGCTCGGGAAGTTCCAAATGCCCTCAGAGGTCTCCAATCAACATCTTCCTAAGCTACTCTTTGTAGTCAACATTCGAGTTTAATCAACATCATCTCATATGCATCATCCACATGCAGTTATCATGAGGAAACATACAATAATTCATTTAGGAACTCAAACTTAGTTCAAAAGGGAATTCAACTTTTTCCCCAAACATGAAATTCCATTTCATAATTCTTCTTGGTTATTTCCATATATGAATGCAGCCTTCCTTGTGGTTTTCCACAAGCACCAAATTGCATACCATTTTCTTGCAAGGCTTCATCTTGCATACTACCAACAATTGTCAGTATTTCTTGTACATCATAATTCAATTGCAATATGTAAAGAACCATATGTAGTGAACTTAGAATTGTCTGCATCTAGTAATTCAATCATGATTACCAAACACTTTAATAAAATAGAATGACTCATCATTCTATGTATATGCATGTTCATAATTAATAATAGTAAGTTCATTATTCCTTCTTCTGAACAAGAAAAACTTCTGTAGTCAATGCTCATGTGACTACTTGACTTGCAAATTTCCTGTTGCAATGTCGAACACGTCCCTGAAATGTCCTCAACTTCATGAGTTAACCATATTTCAGTTGTTAGTAACAATTATTTCCATGCAATAATATATATGCATGTACTTACAAACACATTCAATCAATGCATTTAGTATACAATTCTATCACTTACTATGCATGAGTACAATTCTCAATGCATACTTATTCAGTGCACCCTGCATTGAATTACATAATGCTCTTTATCTCAGTCATGTATCTCACCATCCATAATTTGGAAATATGGCCAATGTGTTGACACATTCTCCACAAACTTCCTATTGTCTTCCCAATTAATTGGTTTCCTTCCTTTTCGACCCAAACACTACACCAAGAATATAATTCTGTGGTGTTCATTAGTGTTAACAAAAAGGTTGCATCCCAAGTTTTATTTAAAAGTAGGAATCTTTTAGTACCTGTGTGGCTCATAACCTTTCCATATCTGTACCTTTCCATATCCAACCAGGTCCTGGTCTCATACATGACTAGCTTACTGGCATTCATTCCTACAACAATTTATTATCTTTTAAATCTTTGGTTGTTACCCCACAACCAAATTAACATGACATTCTACTATGCCAGTGTGTGCATTCAGAAGATAAAAATATTTGAATTAATACATGCCTCCAGCCTTTACCACATCTAGTGGTTTGAATTCAATAATACTCATGTGATTTTATAAAATAACTCTGGCTGAGGAAATTCTTATCTAAATTTCCTTTCAACAATTATGAAAAAAGAGTAATAAAAACTCATACCTGCATGACTTCCATTAATAAATTTTATACTACCTGGAATTCTGATGGCAATAGAATCTTTCATGCTTCTTTTATCAAACTTATAACCAACACTTAAGCTCTTTGTTGCTTCCCTCCTTATGAAACAACATCACCAACGACACTTGCAAACATGCAAGCATTCTTTCCTATGGATGACCCAACAAGCCGTAACATACTTGCTACCACAAAAATTGCAGCAACTTCTTTCTCCCTATAAAAATTTTCCTTGTTGATCCCATAAGTCTTCAATTCTTCCCAGATTCCTAAATCTTCTTGTGCTCTCATTGTAGTCACTGTGCATGACTATTTGTGCCCTGAGCACTTTCAACGCAGTGCCCCTACCTCAACGGAGTCTGCTAACCTCCCGGTCAAAGGATATTTCAATCTTCGTAGTCAAATTGACTCTTTGGGCTCGTGATTGAACCCAAAATAATTATACATAGGTCCCCTTTTCTCCTTTAGGCACAGTTCCTATCATACCCACGGGATTATTCCTACGCGCTTCCAAAACTCCAAGTTTCAGGCACTAGCCCCTTTTTCATTAGCCCTTTCCTTCATATGGCCTTGGTCTATGACCTCATGGAAAACTGTGATTGTGAGCGTGGAGAAGAGTGGTTTTAGTCCAACCTGCTTTTCTCCCCGCAATTCATGTCTAGCTGCCACACATCACTTTGTTAAAACTGTGGTATAAATTGTGGCCCACTCTCAGATTTTTAACATTCGAGCAAGTTCTGGCCCCGCAATCTAGATCATCCATCGATTTCCAATCCCTTGGAAATGATCCATGATCAATGACTGATATCTATTCTCCCCTTTATACCTTATTTTATCCTTCCGCACGTGATCCCAGATCTACACGATCTGTCAACATGTAGCTCCCTTCCAAATCCATGGCCACGGTTGATTCTGACTCTCTGACCCTTGGGAGTTTCAACTCTCAACTATCTACTTTTCACCGTATGAAAATCTTCTAGAGTGGAAGATCTATTGACACCTGTCCTCAACAATCGAATGGTTCTGATGAACTTCGGCTCTCCAGCCTTCGGGATTTCTCACGTCTCCACACACACAAATATCTGGAGTGAATTTCCCTGGAGTGACAGATCTTCTGCCACACTTCCTCTCCAAATCAATGACCTTGATTCTTTTTGGGACTTTGTCTCTTTTCGACCAATACTAGATCAACGGTCCTTCGACCTCCTCCTCGATCAACGATCGATATCTCTTTCGGGACTTCGACACTTTCACCCTCTTCTTTCCTCTGGAGTGCTCTGTACTCGGAGTTCCATATCTGGCGCCATGCATCCTCTTTCAGATCAACGACCAAGATTTACCTCAAGTGTTTCTCCTCCGCCTTGTCCACAAACTTCCGAAGTTGTGGATCTTACACCACCTGTCCTCCTTGACGATGGACGGTCCCAAATCACTTCGGGACTTTGGGACTTTGACAAGTCCACTTCTCCTATGCACACAAGGGTTAAGTCTCATGTGCTTACCTCCAGATCCAACGGTTGCTGGTCCTTCACACTCAGACCCAACAGATGGGATCTATTCCTCTCCTTTGTGCTTCCTTTATTCTTCTGGATGCTAATCTAATGGTCCAGGATCCTCCCCACAACCGATCTGACGACTGCTGTCGCTCATCCTTCTGATCTTTTAAATTCTTCTTCCTTGGAAGAGTTTGTTAGTGTTCAAAGGCTTCGGCCTTTGACCTTTCTCCTGCGAGTATGCCTCTTGGATCTCGTCTTCTCTCTCATAAGCATTATCTCTTCTGCTCAAAGCACACCTTGCTGAGCATTTTCGACAGAGTGTTCAACAGCTCTGTGAGTATCTTCCTCTAATAATATTCTCCTTGAACTCAACAAAGAGTTCTCTCTGTGCACACTTTCACTCGCTCAATGCCTATCTAGCAGAGCCCTATAGATTTCTCAATGAATCTATCTCTCTTTGAACTCAACACAAAGTTCTTCATGTGCACACCTTGCACTTCCACTAATGAAGGTTCAACGGTATCTCTCTTGAGCTTCTATGAGGTTAAATTACCTCTATAAACACACTCATTGTGGACAATGTGCACTTCTTGCACTCGAAAACTCAAAGAAGAGAAACAATTGAAACTTATTCAATACTTCACCAGTTTACACATTCAAACCAATCTGATTTAAGAAAACATTAAGTTTTAATTTTCTTTCTGAGCTCTTCTCTTCTCTGTAATAATTTTCGGGCACTAGCCCCTTTCTCTTATTCCCCAACCCACCCGACCATGGGTCATGACCAAGTGCTATATCAATAAGCACTTACTCAGGCCTTTGGCCTTCAAATTCAGAAGATTTCCAAGCACCACAGAACAATCTCTCTGAGTCGAGATTATTGAACTCGCGAAGTAGGTAAGATCAACCGTCCACGTCTACTCAACATCCAATGACCGACACTCACTATGGAACTTCAAGCGTCTACGTTCCGGAACTTCGAAGCTTCGGGACTTCGGAGGATTTCACATCTACGCATTCCAAACCGTTAACTCCAAACATTCCCAATCACATTTGGTGACGTCATTACGTCACATCGCTGAGCGCTCTTCTAATTGTGGGGGCATACAATGACGGTTTGGAGTAACCTGCCTTTCATCCCACAATTCTTCTGACGCTGACACATAACCCCTTGGTGAAACCGGGGTTTGGATTGCGGGACCTCCTTAGAGAATTAACTCCTGTGAAACTTGGATCCCAGCAATTCCTTCTGGCTGTTGATATTGATGTATCGTGATCAATTCTAGTGTGGGTCCTCTGACCTTTAGCTTCATTATGTAACCTCGGGGTCCCACTAACTATGCTCATATGAAATTCCATGTGGCGAAATACTAGTGGCTGACTCGTGGCCCAATCAGATGGGTGTCATATGTCATGTTCCACATGGGATTTCAATCTTCCATGGATTCAGAACCCACTTATACGTGGCACACAACCCATGTGTCCACGTCAATCCAAGTGACGTCATCATGACTCACTACTTCAGCTCTTCGGGAGATTTCGCTCTTCACTATTGCATTTGACCTTTTAACATTGGCTTGATCCAACGGTCGAGCTCTCCTCTCCATATATACAATGTATATCCACTTTGAAGCTTCGGGCTTCGACCCTTCTCTTGTTTCTGGAATAAGACTTCATTGAAGTCTCAAAGTCCAAAGGGCTTCCGGGTTAACCCTTCTACACCTTCTCTAGATCTAACGGTCGTAAAGGATTTCCCATCCTTCCGAACAGATCCTACGACGCAGAACATACTCTGTTACTCAATGGATTTCCAAAGGAATTCATGGCTAACTACCTTGCAACATTACCATATCTGACGATTGTGAAGGATTTTCCTTCTCCCGAATAGATCCTAAGGTCCACATTACTCTGCAGCCCCTTACCACTTATGTCGTGGTTTTACGACACCGCTACTCCTCCTGATCTTCGTAACATGACCAAGGTAACTTATTGGCACTAAGGAAGGTTCTGAGGTTTGAAATTGGTCCTCCAGAAACAATTTCCAGTTGAACCTTGAGTCCAATGACCACTTACCCAGACCATCCAGGCTCCACGTTAAAACCATGGGTCAAAACTTGAGTTTTGTCCATTTCGACAACAACTCCTTCCGAAACTCTTGCTTCAACTTCCACTAACATGGACCATCTAGGCTCAGTGTTGTAACCATGCTTTGATGCCAATTTGTAACATCCCCAACCATCAACAGGCCATAAATGTCACTCCTGCAGCTCTGCTGCACTACTCTGATCTGTGACAGCTCCAGCCTTAAACTATTGGGCTATTCCACACAAAGATACTTGCAGAAAAACATACACATCCATATATACTTGGGCTATAAACATAGAATGACTATTCTACATATATATGACATAATTATGTAGAAATAAAAGTAAGCCCACACATGCAACATATACAACATACACAGGCAATACTCATCAATTACACCATATTTACCATTAGACAACATGTAAATGAACATAAAAGCGGTACTTATCTTTTATTAGAATACCACCAACTGTGTACAGACCTTCCATGAACCTCCCATCCATAGACCACACTGCTCATCACGCTCAGCAGTGGGTCACCCCTGACCTAGGACTAAGCTCCATCCATGGCAAGAGAATCCTAGACTAGGCTGAGGTTACAGGAAACTGCACAGTGTGACTAGAAGGATTCTCTCCAGGAGCCTTCTTATGCCCACTACTCACGGACTCTCATTCACCACATGCTTGTTCCACACAGGAGTATATGTTGGGTCGCATAAATACCACATTTTCATATATTATTTGTCACCATGATTCATACCATATCCTTCCATAAAACCCTTAATCTCCACCACTTTCATATACATATGGGTTCATATTCTATTTTTCCAAATTATTTATCTTTGAGCATTTCTAAGAGAATTCTTGATTAAAATTTAGAAATTATATATATTTTTCATATTTATCCTAAAGATTTGTGTGAGCTTTGTGATATAGGAATATTTCAAACAAAGGAGGATTCAAGAATCTTCTCAAATGTTCTCCACATTTTAAAGATTTGAAAAGATAATTCAAAGATAATATTTTGGAGAGAATATCTTATCCAAGATATTTGTGGAGGGTTTAAAGGGATAGTTGGAGGAAAAAGTGGATCTATAATTATGAGTTTGTTATCTTCATTCATGTATAAATAAGAGGGTCCTCTCCTCATTTGGAAGGAGGCCTCTCTCTAGAAATAGAGAAACAATGAAATAGTTTATCATTTTGAGAGTCATATATGGATCCCATCATTTTGTAATTGGATTGATACTTTTGGAATAAAGAGTTAGATTTCTTTTTTGATTTGTTAATTTAGTTTCTCATGTGAGCTCACATGCTTTTCATTTTTCCTTTTGTTATTTGTATTTTTCAATTCTTTTATTAGATTTGATTTATGCAATTCCATGTTTTTATAGATTAATTTTAGCTTTCATATTTTTGTAGTTAGATTCAATTTCAATTGTTTCCATAAGTTAGATTCAATTTCAATTTATTTCATAGTTAGAGATAGTTTCAGTTGCCAGGTTTATTAGATTAATTTCCTTTGATGCAATTTCATACTTTTTAGATTTTAAATTTAGTTTAAGTGTTTCCTTTCGAATGTTAGAGTAGAATAGATTGCTTTAGCCCTGCATATACTATGCTTACATCTCTAAGTTTATGAACCCCGGGTTGACAATTTTATGTCGAAGTCAATATCATATAATTAGCTCGACATTTTGGCGCAATTGCCAGGGAGGTGTTAAAAGGGTTATAGTTTAGGAATTTTATTTCTAGTTGTTTGAAATTTGTTTTGTGAATAGCTTGGGGGAGGACAGTGTTGTAAGACGAAAGGTAAGAACCTGCGCTTCCACTTTAGTGGGTCCATATCCAAAGCCAAGCATGTTTTATTTTGCAAATTAGTTTGATTTTGTAATTATTTTTCTTGCAAGTTTGTTTTTAGTATGCTTTTGCATTTTACATTTTTGTAGTGTAGAGTTTGGATTGCGAATTAGTTTTTCTTTTGTACTAGTTTACTTTGACTTTGTAGGTTTGTTCATTTTTAGTTTTGTACTTGTTTTTCACTAGTTTTGTACTAGTTTGTTTTATACTCGTTTTTCATTTTGTTTTCTAGAATTTGATTTTGATTTTTGTAGAATGATTTTAGAATGAATGTAAGCTTTGAACAACTCACTCAAATCCTAGCAAAAGCCGGGATCTCATCTTCTCAAGAAGATGAGATCTTGACAACAATCAAAGATTTAAATTCTCCTCCTGAAGAGAAAGACGAATTGACATTTGAAGAATCATGCGCATCCAGTGGGGAAGAACTATTCGAGAAAGAGAATGAAGAAGAGGTATCAAGTGAGCTAAATGAGGATGTAAATCATGCATACGAAAGCCTCATTGAACATTATTTTCAGGTAAGTACAAGGATAGATCAGTTTTGTTTTTGCTTTTATTTCATTAATTTACATTTTGAGCATTTAAATTCGCACATTATTGTACATCCTAGATTTCATTTTTCAAAATTAAATGTAAATCTTTGTTTACTTTTGTTACGTAGATGGTTACATAGGAAGTTTCATTTCATTTAGATAATTTTTAGTTTCTAATTAGATTAAAATAGGTAGGTTTTGATTATGAATAAGCATGCACACTTAAAAATTAGAAAAAAAACACAACCATTAAAACAAAAACTAAAAAAACAACATACAAAAATTCATAAAAATAATTCCTGTTGTACATTCTAGTTTTTCCACTATAAAACACGCAAACATAAAAACAACACACACAAAAATATAAAATAAATAAATAAAACAAAAACACATTAAAAAAATTATAAAAAAAAAAAAAACTCTTTTTCAAAACCTTAGTTGTCTGCACATTTCGCCTTCCATGAATTTCAGTCTACATTGAATATGGCAGAATCATATCAACTTGCACTTGCCATGCTAAAACTTGCAAACAAAAACAATAAAAGTTGAGATCTGAAACTTTTCTAAATTTCCACATCACCTAGATCTAAATGTTTAAAGTTCATTATTTGGCTCGGGCCAAGAGTAGTGAAACTAAATATGCGTTATTCCTAAAACTTCATTGACTATGCAAAGACCTTGTTCTCATTTAAACTTCGTTTAAATTTCTGCCACGATAATCTTCTGTCTCAGCCAGCTCATCTCTGGTTTGAGTTGCAACAATGACATTATAGACTCACGGTAGTCTCTTTTGGACAAACAAAATTTTCTTTTCCATTGCTTCAATATTCACTTTTGGTGCTTTGAACATAGTTTGTGTGGCCAAGCTAGAGACTCTTAGCACAGTATGGGATGTTTTCTGATCTAGATGTTGATTTTCTTCATACGGGAGAGATAGTAATGGCTCTTGAGGAGGATCCGGGATCAAGTCTTTCCAAGTTGGTTTGACTGGCCGATAGTTATGAGAAAAAAATTTCACTCTTTGCTTAACAGTTTGGTTAGATCTGCTTCATCTGATATAGACATCACAAGAAGATTCATATCCATCAAATCTCCTAGCATATCCATCAAATTCCATTGCATATTTATCAAATATTAGGTATCGACCTGAGAATAGGGTGATCGAATGGGTTTGTTGCAAACTCCATTCAACGCACAAAAAAAAAACAACATCCAATTAATTACCCAAACTGAGATCTCGGTGTGGATCATATAATAAGGAGGTTTGAACGCTCAACTATTAAGGGAATAAGCCGAGGTTTCGCGTGATTGGTTGGGTTGATTATTATCTACTCATGGTTATCTACCATGCTCTCATACTTGGCAGCACGATCTTGCTTGTTGGTCCAATATTTCTGTTAGTTAACGTCCACTCGCATACAATCAACTTTGGGTTCAATTTCTGAGCAAACGGAGAAAAATGTTGAAAATCGGCCACATGGGTTTCGTGCAGAAGGGTCTTATTTAGTTGACAAGTAGACGGTTAGCCAAAATTCTGCTTGGTTTGAGAGCAGTTTGTGTTTTTCTAAACGTGTAAAAACCAGATTTCGGGAAATAACGGATTTGCAAGAAACGTCTATGCCAAGTGGAACGCCCAGTCATTACTCAAACTAAATGCAAAGTGGATACCAGTCAACATGGAGGTTTGAATATTATTTTCTTATGGATGCATGTTGACAGAAGGTTCATGGAGAATCGAGAGCAGTGAAGTTCATTCACGTTCAAATTTAGAAGATAAAAAGTTATCCAATTACCTCTTACTCATCTTGAACTGTATGAAGGAATGATTGTGGCACGACACAGTTGTCAAGAATTGAAATTTTGTATAAGCAATTGTAACTTTTGTTTTGCTTGCAATCATGGTTTATGGTTGAGTAGAATTTTCATTATTTTAATTTTCTTTAGATTAAAACAAAAACAATAAAAAACACTTGCTTATCGATACTTTTGGTTGGTTAACATTAATGTTTTAAAATGCGACATTTTATTTAAAAAAAAAACACTCACCAATCAGAAGTGGTATTACTTGAGATAATAAAGTTGTAGTATTTTTTTTTTTAAATAAATAAAAAAAAAACACATAAAAATAATAAAATTTCATTAGTTTATAAATATATCTATATATAAACTAATATAAAACTATAAAAACACAAAGAATGTTTTTTAGAAAGAGGGTTTTTGTAAATAAAAAAAAAAAAAATTAAAAAAATAAAATAAAATAAATCAAAAACAATTAAAACAAATTTAAAAAAAATGCGAATGGACTTACAAATCCTCTCAAAACCATAAATTTCATGCTTACGCTAACTTGTTTTCGCAAGTCATTCAGAAACAGGTTTTGACGAGGGGTGGTTAAGGTGCATTATTGTTATCAGGTATACAATTACATTTTGCTTTTACATTTGATTTGTTAAGCATTTGCTTCCTGCATTTTATATTTTTATACTCTTACAAGTTTGTTGCAGGAAATTGCTAACCTTTTACAGGTTCAAGATGATCAAATTGTGTGCAGAAGTGATTTGAGAAATCACCTGAAATTTCCAAAAAAAACGTGTTTTATGAAGCTTGAAAGAGTTGAATTTTCTGTTTTGTTTATCATGACATTTTGCTGCCATCGCAAAAAATTTTGGAAACCAGTTGCGTCATGACATAAGTACTTATCTTTTTCTCTTTCAAAGCTCCTCAATTAAAATCATGTTGAAGCCTATTTCGTAATTTGATATGTCGTCAGCCTAAAACTTTTCTATCCATCGCTACTACCTTATGACTTCCCACATGATACTTTTCTGAGTTTCCTATATTTCACCTGATTGCACCTATCTCTTGCCTCATATTGAGTCTTCTTTTAGTCATTTTTCAGACTCTTAAAAAGTGAAAAAGCGACGAGCATAAACTAACTTGGGCTCATAAAATCCACAAATGAGTATTTTTTGTTCCACCAAATTATATCCTGCAAATCTTTTTGTTTTGCACTCGCGTTGACTGATGCGGGATTCCTTAAGGCCCACCTTTCAACAAGTCCCTTTCCATCGACTTCAACACCTTATCTAGAATAGGGACTATAGAATATTTTAGTACCTTGAGGCTTGCATGCCTTAATGGAAAGCTCTCTCGCCACTAGCATGAGGATTCATTAATGCCTCTTGACTAGTCAACTCTATATATGTTCAACTTCAACACCTTTATTCACATGGACTAGAGTGTACTATAGGTACCTTGATACCCATTGACATCAATGGTGGGTTTTCTCACATTGGTTAACGACATTCATTAATGGATGATAATCCAACGATTTCTTATTGTGTTCGACTTCAACAAAATCTATTCACACAATTAAGAATTGTACCATAGAGTGGGTTTGTAGCAGTTGCAGATGATATGTTTTTTGATGGTTCTTTATGCTAATAAAAGGAAGACCGGTTTAGAGATATCCAGCAGTTTGTTTGCGTCAAAAACAGGGAATTCATTTGTATCTCGGTAAGGATTTTTTCACTTTCCAAGATGCAGTAGTTTCCAGTACAGATCTTGAAGCACGACAGTTGACTTGTTTACACTTTGTTCGAGATGTCTTCACTGCAGTTACTTTCAGTTCAGTTTTAGTTCAGATTTTTGTTTATTTTATTTCTGTACCTATTCAGTACTAGTTCAGTACTGGTTCAGTACCAGTTCTGCACTTGTTCCGTACCTGTTCTATACCAGAATGCAACATTTTTCAGCCATATCACATTTCTGCTTCCACTTCACAACTTTCTTCAATAGCAACAACCGCCTTCCTATTTGCATTGTTCATCGGTCTTGGGGTAAGTGAAGGTATATTATTTTCTAAACTTTAATATTGTAATTCCTTAAGTACTAAAAATAGATAAATTTGGAAAATTCCCCTACCTTAGTCTTCTCATTTTCCTACATCTTCAGTTTGGGGGGAGGGGGGGCTGGATATTTATTTCTTGAATCCATTTACATAATCATCATTCCATTTACCTTTAACCAACATGTCTTTCCCAAACTATGTTTCATTTCATTTTGATTCAAAAACATTGCTATCTATCTTGGCATGATTCATAACATAAAAATGGGCTTTCTATGATATTGATGACTTATCATTTCCAGTACATACATGTTCCCAATATTATGATTTGCAGCAAGAAAACAAGTAGGATGAATAAATGTTGTTCACACAAGAACCAACATTTATCATATTAATGGTTGTCACACAAGATCCAACCATAAATATAAGCTGCCTCTCATGTATCATTCATCGTGGAATGATTTCTTGTTACACAACATCATCATGAAAAGCCATAGCTAATATGCCAAAAGGCTAAAGAGAATCAATGCATAGTTGCATGAGGACACACAACAACTTCAATTGGGGGGAATGTAGGGTCGCATAAATACCACATTTTCATATACTATTTGTCACCATGATTCATACCATATACTTCCATAAAACCTTTAATCTCCACCACTTTCATATACATATGGGTTCATATTCTATTTTTCCAAATTATTTATCTTTGAGCATTTCTAAGAGAATTCTTGATTAAAATTTAGAAATTATATATATATATTTCATATTTATCCTAAAGATTTGTGTGAGCTTTGTGATATAGGAATATTTCAAACAAAGGAGGATTCAATAAGCTTCTCAAATGTTCTCCACATTTTAAAGATTTGAAAAGATAATTCAAAGATAATATTTTGGAGAGAATATCTTTTCCAAGATATTTGTGGAGGGTTTAAAGGGATAGTTGGAGGAAAAAGTGGATCTGTAATTATGAGTTTGTTATCTTCATTCATGTATAAATAAGAGGGTCCTCTCCTCATTTGGAAGGAGGCTTCTCTCTAGAAATAGAGAAACAATGAAATAGTTTGTCATTTTGAGAGTCATATATGGATCTCATCATTTTGTAATTGGATTGATACTTTTGGAATAAAGAGTTAGATTTCTTCATGTTTTGATTTGTTAATTTAGTTTCTCATGTGAGCTCACATGCTTTTCATTTTGCCTTTTGTTATTTGTAATTTTCAATGCTTTTATTAGATTTGATTTATGCAATTCCATGTTTTCATAGATTAATTTTAACTTTCATATTTTTGTAGTTAGATTCAATTTCAATTGTTTCCATAAGTTAGATTCAATTTCAGTTTATTTCATAGTTAGAGATAGTTTCAGTTGCAAGGTTTATTAGATTAATTTCCTTTGATGCAATTTCATACTTTTTAGATTTTAGATTTAGTTTAAGTGTTTCCTTTCAAATGTTAGAGTAGAATAGATTGTTTTAGCCATGCATATACTATGCTTACATCTCTAAGTTTACGAATCCCGGGTTGACAATTTTATGTCGAAATCAATATCATATAATTAGTTCGACAGTATACACCTTCATTATCACACAGTCCATCGACTGCTTCACCTCCCTCTTAGGGTATCGACAATAGGTCAGATCGAGAATTCTCAGAGCTTTGTAGCTGGTGATGGACTCTCTCTGGGAGAAAACTACTTCCCAGCAAACTCTCTCACCTAGAGAGAGATGCTCACAGGCCTAACAAACTGCCTCTTCTACCACGGTCCTGAAAACCCACTTCTTCAACCAGTTTCAACTCAAATCCCGCGAGGTGATGATAACAAAAACAACAATACCAATTTGGTTAACTGATGGGTGACAACATCAACAAGAATTTAGGTATGGACATACAAAAATGACAACAGTCCACACTAAGACACATCATAGTTAAGACATTTACAGGGTGCTCAGACTCCACAGGAGACACAACTCATTCCATGGGTTTGCCACTAGTTTCAGGGTGCATCAAAAGGAATCAACAGAGAGGTCGATCATGGAGGTTTTGGGTTTAGACTCCAGATGGAAGAATGGACAACGAAAAATCTTCCCGTGAGGGTTTCCTTCATTGTGTGCAGGTATGTAGAGGCAGATGCATAGGCTCCCCCGATCCCAGTGAACTCAGGCAGAGTATGATAGAATGAGAGAATGAACCCCCAACACGGATGACTTCTTCAACTTTAACTGCATGTGCCCAGGTCGACACCTATTATCTTGGAGCTGCATGCACTCCATTTAGCATACATTCCCTTTACAGGAACTTAGGAAAAAACATAACATGTCCCAACATCTCCCAAGAGGTAAGCCCCCTAGATTATCCATACGTTCCTTGACATTATCCCCTTGAGAGGTAAGCCCCCTAGATTAGCCCCTAGGCCAAGTACAAGAAGCACCATGATCAACACTGGGTGCCACATAAGTTTTAGGTGGGAGACAAAGTTTGGTTGCACTTGGAGAAAGAATTCCTTACAGGGCCCCATTGGAAGCTTCACCCACTCCGTTATGGGTCATACACCATCACCAAGGTTGTGGGTGACAATGATTTTGCACTCAACATTCCCCCTTTCCTTGGCATGCACCCAGTATTCAACGTGGATCTCCTTCGACCATATTTCTCACCATTATTGGACACATCAAAGATAACAGAGCAGTTGACACCAACAGAGCTCAACCCTGACTATATGCAACATGCATCCAGTAATAATATTGTCTACACATAGATTAAGGGAACCTGACATCAAAGGATCCAACTTTATCGAGTTGTCAAAACATGGCAGCTCCTACACTAAGGCAAGTGGCTCACCCGTGGCCAAATTCAGCAGAAATTTCATCATCTGATGGGGGAACTGGACGCAACATAGAACATTGCTTCCTAAGGGGGGAGGATTGATCCATATGGATGTCAGTGGTCTCCCACTTATTCCAACTGGTTCATTTTGGCATTTTTTGAGTTTGGTAGTTTCTTTTTTCTTCCTAGTTTTCAGGTCCTTGACTTGCGGGGACATTTTGAGGGCCTAAACAATGTTTTTAGGGCTCACCATAGTCAGGAATGACCTTAGATAGACCTTTCCAACGGGATATCGTGCGCCTGAAATGAATATCGTATGCAAAAGTTACGACCCCGAGAAGTCAATGTACTAACTTATCCAAACGAGGCCCACATGACTTTTGGCACTTCATCTCCTAGGGTTAGGTTTTTGGATGTCTAGGGTTTTTGACATTCTTGTTTATTGTAAAAATGCTTCCAGAGCCTCATTTTAATCATCTTCTTGCGAAAGAGTGCAGTCGTCACATCTCTTCTCAGAGATAAGACACCACCATTCCAGAAAGCTTGTTTTCCACTGCATTTTACAGTTTCAACTTTTCGTTATTGAATAGAAAACCAGTTTTACTGTATCTCTGTTATTCTATGTTAATCATATTTTAATAATCTATATTCATTTCATTCTTCTCATAAAATCCAGATCAACAATGTCAAAGGAAACTCTATAGTGAGTGCCCCTTTGTTTGTACTTGCATTTCATAACTAAAGAAATGAGAGTAGAACATATAGGTCTCACCTTATAGATAGGTTTTCTTTCGTATTGGGTTTCATAGGACACATCTTCTTTTTAATTTTTTTGGATGGTGTGTTCTTTTTTTGTTACTTCTTTTTCATATTTCTTTTATTTTCATAATCATAGAAATAAACTAATGATATTAAATTTGAGCTCTAAGGAAATAAACCTACATTAGTAAAATATTTCAGCATAATACAATATTTGTTGTGAAGAACTATTCCATTGGAATATCCATGGTAGTTTATAGATCATATTAGTATCAAAGTAGTTTCTTTGGGGTATTTGTGGAAATTTGTAGCATCTAGGAATTGGCTTAAGAATAAACCGAGAGAACCCTAGCCACGACATATGAGTATATTCATAACAACACTTGTCAAGCAATAGAAGATATATTTTCAAGGAGAGAAGAGCAAGTTATTGATATCTCTCGCAACATGGCCCTCATCATGGTATTCCTAGTGAACAATTTTGGACCTTTAGGAAAGGTTGGTGGATATAAATTAGAAGTTGAATTGAATGATAAATCAAGAGATGGTGAATAATTAGAAAAGAAGTTTAAATAAGAGCATGAGAAAAAGAAACAAAGTTCCAATTCCATCACTCCTTCACAACCTCTATTCAAAATGGAAGATAAAGTGGACATGAAGCCATATCAAGGTGGGATTGATGCTATTAATTTGAATAATCAGTTAAAATATTTAGAATTGTATTTTAGTTCCCATAATATAGATGAAGAGTAGAAGATTTCATTTTCTTGACTGAAACTAGAGGGACATTATCTAACCTAGTGGGAAATCCACAGAGGCACTTAAGTTGGAGGATGATCCTCTAGTAATTAAGTGGAAGGATTTTAAAACCCTGAGCAAGTCCTAGTTCTACTCTATTGGGTATGCAGAGGACCAATGGATATGTTGACATCACTTCAAGTAGAGGCAAGGGAAATTGTGCAAGAGTACACCACAAAATTCAGGAAGACAATGATCATGTTGGGTATCTCTCCTAACAACCGAGATATACTCCTCAAGTAGTTGGGGGGTCTACACAGTCATTTTTGGAAGCAAGTGATACTCTTCAAACCAATGAATTTTGATGAGGCCTTTGTGTAGGCATAGTACTTGGAGAACATAGTCCATAAGAAAGGATAGCCAAGTGGTTCTAAACAAAATGAGAACCAAGATTCTTCCAAGGATGGGAGGAATAAGTGGAAAGAAAAATATAATAAGAAAAAAACCATTGCTTAGTGTAAGGATCCAAACAACCATGAAAAATATTGAAATATTGATGGTCATGATAAATATAGGTGTTGGAAGATAAATCTATATATGAATACAAATAACCATAAAAAGGATTCCAAGAAGATGAACCTACTAGGAATGGATTTAGGCAACTAGGTAGATATAAACTTAGATGTGGGTGAGAATAATGTCTACACTTTAGTATAAAAGGATTTGAATTTGAGTATTGTTCATCTCAAGGAAGAGAAGGAAATAAAAAAATCTTCCATATTAACATCTAGGTAAAAAATACCAAGGTGGATGCTCTATTCAATTCTAATTCATAGGAAAACCTCATATTATATAATATAATTAGAAAGATTGGGTTGGAGGTTCATGATCATATCAGGCCATATCCATTGGGATGGGTGATTAAGGAATCAAGGATCAAAGTCACTAAATAGTCTAAGATCAAGTTGAATATGGTGTAATGTTCAAAAGCCCCTACATGTATATGAGGGATGTTATCTTCAAGTAGAGATAACACTAGTTCTTCCAGATGAAGGAAAGGAAGTTTTACTTCATCAAGGAATGCAAAGTTAAATTGAGGAAATCTACAGTAAGTTCCAACTAAGAAAAAAAAATTGACCAGTTCTAGTAAGACGTATGTATTTATTTTCTTAAGGAGACTCAACTAGGGGAGTAATCCGTAAGAGTAAAGGCATCCCTAGAGGGATGCACCAAAGAGTATAAACATTATCTAGAGAAGTTGTTGTAGGAATACATATGAGTGTTCTAGGAACATAAAGGAATACCAAATAATATGGAAGTGGATCACAAGATACAACTATTTCATGAATCCTCATTACCAAATATTGGGTTGTATAGATGGTTTGTTCCAGAATCATGTGAAGTGAAGAAATAGTTGAAACAAATGCTAGAGTAGAGATTGATTTGACTAAGAAATTTACAATATGGGTCATCTATCATTATAATACCCAAGAAGGATGGGACTGGATAATATGCATCGACTATAGATATTTGAACAAGACCACAATCAAGAATCGATACCCTTTTCCTCATATCGATGATTTGTTAGACTAGTTGCAACATACCAAGTACTTCACTAAGTTGGATCTCAAATGAGGATGCCACCAAGTACGTGTTAATGAAGAAGAAACCTGAAATACTTCCTTCGAGAAAAGGAAATGTATGTATGAATGATTCATCATACATTTTAGTTTATGTAATACACCAACTACATTTATGTGATTGATGAATGATGTATGGAATCCCTATTTAGATTCATTTGTAATAATGTATTTTGATGAAATATTGGTTTATAACTCTACCTAGAAAGAGTATATATCGAATCTTCTATAGGTTTTAGAGAATTTAAATGCATCATTTGTTGGATAACCTTAAGAAATGTGAGTTTTCTCAACAAGCATTGGTGTATTTAGGGTACATGATCAGTGAAGGGGAATTCAAGATATATCCCACAAATATGGAGGGAATCATCAAGTGGCTAGTTCCTATTAATGACATTGAAGTTAAGATATTTGTTGGGGTAGTGAAGTACCCATGAAATTTTATAGCATCCTTTTTAGAAGTAGCTATGTCACTCCATGCCATAACAACCAGTGGTAAGAGTTTCCACCACTAGGTAAAGAATCAACAAAAATATTTCAATGAGCTTAACTAAAAGATAAATTAAGTACCCTTTCTATCATTTATTAACTTACAATTCAACCTTTGGAATTGGAGACAAATGAAAGTAGATTTGCTATGGGAGAAGTCTTGATGCAAGGAGGTAAGATAGTATGCTATCATTCTAAGATGTTTCATGGGGGAGTTATGAACTACCCTATATATGATAAGGAACGCTATACCTTGGTTCAAGTTGTTAAGAAATGGAAGCATGATCTAATGGGAATTGAAACCAATATCCACACTAATCACCAACCACTGCAGTATTTGTAGGCCTATGACAAACTAGACATTGCAAGTTGATGGGGGTTTTGTAGCAATTTTGTATACTCTTCAAATATAAGAAGGGAAACACTAATAAGTTGGAGGACATTCTTTCAAGGTCACCCAAATCCAAGAGTAAAACTTTGGGAACTCTTATGCACATGGAGCCTTTTACACATGATGTGTATAAGGACGTATACAAAGAATATGATGACTTCAAAGAGGCGTTTCAATGGAAAAAAGGCCAAATTCATGTAGAATAAGGTGATCGTAAGGATAATTATCATCTCTAGAATGGGTTTCTCCACAAGGTAGAAAAGTTGTGTTCCTAAAGGTGAAATATTGTATCTTATCAGAGAGGCTTGTGTTGGGAAAATTAATTTCTTATGAAAACAATCAATTTCCACACCATTAATTATCAATCCAGGGTGCATCTGTTCATTTCAAAGTCATGATGAAAAGTATATGCAAGCTACGATTTCCCTTCTAGCATTGGTCATATAACATGTGTTGTAGTAATGTAAATCAAACCACTCTCACAAACATGAAAGGAAATCCACACAGTAGGACGAAAATAATAACAAGCTTTGGAAAAGTAAATCACACCTCACAAAAAGTGTTAATAAATGTAACTATCTAATTTATCTTACACCCCATGGAATATCGGGAAAGTATATCCATCTATTGGAATAAATTGGAAAAATATAAAACTTAACTTGTAGGAAAGGAAACATGCCATGCTTGATAAAAACTAAAACACACCAACTATGGTATCAGGATTATGGATGAATAGTCTCCTGAAAAAACCGAAGAAAAAAAGAAACACACTGTCACACATTGCAGGAAAAGTAAATATCACTCGATAAGTGGTGGGATCCTCCATTCCTTTCTTTCAACCACCTGTGGGGATCGATAGAAGCACATAACACACAAGAAGATATAATTCTAAATCACTATTGCAGAATTAAAATCTAATCTATTTGACAAAAAATAAATTTAATCTATTTGACAGAAGGTAAATTTTCGAAAAGGAAAAGTTCACACACTTGCATAAATAAATCGACATAAAATATATACTCCCTTATCACCATGTTTTCATAAGACAAAGTGTTGCCACTAATCGACACCATAAATGAATTAATTGAAATGCGGTAATTAAACACACTATGAAAAATAATAAAACTACCTAAGTTTCACAACACTCACGGAAATTAAAATAAATCCACACTCACACATGACAATAAATTAAATAAACTAATTAACGACATGAATAAAATCAACAATAATAACAATGAGAAATAAAGAAGAATAAATTTCAAAAGGAATAAATCAAACTAACTAAATTACAGGCTACGAAAATAATGAAATGGGAATAAATAAATTAATAATGAATTACTCCATCATCATTTGGAAAATTCTCTAAGAGTCCCCCCTCAGAATGAAGGAGGCACTCGCTTTATACATGATTTTGTGTAAAAACTAAAATAACAAAAAATAAATCTAGATCCACAAGTTTCTCTTGTGGTTACAATAATTTACTAATAAGTAGAAACTAAAAATCAACTAGTAAGTAATTACAAGATTTTTACTAATAATCCAAAACTAATTTGATCAATGGTTCCAAGATTCTTTTCTCATATAAGATGATTGTTGTTTATAAAGGAGTAATGTGGATCTGTGAACAAATCTTTACTGCATAAGTGAATGCTTCATTTGGCAAGTTTAGAAGGTGGACGGAACAGTAAATTTGGGAAAGTTTCCTTCAAAGAACCGTTCGTATTGCCCACCTCGCACATTTTATAGGAAAATCATATATGTTTCAACTAATTAGGCATGTTTTGCACAAAATCCATGATGTGGATTTTTCTATTTCATTCTCATAGCTCCAAAATATATGTATGAAAATCACTATCTGATTTGGATGCTTAGATTAACATTTTTGTTGTATGGATCCATAATTGTCACACATCACGACTCATTGTTATAATGGATCATAGTTCCAACGACTCAATATTATTTGGATGAGTTGAAACATGAGAGTTGAAGCACAATAGTTGTGACATGAGAGTTGCAGCAGAGGAGTTGCCACATAAAAATAGTTCTTTGGTGAGTTGCAACAACTATTGTAAGGGGTTGTAGTGAATTGTTGCAAGTTGCAGTAAGATAGATTTCATCAAGGAAAGATTTACAACAACAATTGTAAGGAGTTGCAATGATTTGCAGAAATAACGTGGAAACTATAGCAACTGAGTTGCAACAATGGGAACCAAAATACTTCGATATCACATCCTGCACAACAACCTATCTAACACATCGTCTCTGCAAATTAAGTCCATGATAAATGCGAATACAATATTTCTCTATTTGATGTCAAATACTAAATAAATGCAAATGGAAAATACCTTGGATTTAAACCCTGCATATCAGTATGAAGATGGATTAATTAACATTAACACAGGTTATGGTGAGAAATAAGGGATAAAAGGTAGGAAAAATAAGATATAAAAAGATGACAATTTCAAGACCCAACATATCCCACACACTGAACATGTTGCAGTTACTCATGTAATCCACAACCAAGTTGTAAGGACGTGCATTTTTCAATGCACCTTTCCATTTAACTTGAAAGATTTGCTTTGTATTTTCCCATTGTGATGAACTTCCTTACAGGATGCCAAAAATAATAACACAACAAGAATGCTAATGAAATCTACCTTTTTTGCTTGATCATTTTCCTCACATCCGCAATAGGTTCTTGTGGGGAAACTTTTGAATTCACTGTTGGTTCTTATGTAACAATGTGAATTTTTCTTCTTTTGAGAGCCAACATTGTTCTTGTGTAACAATGTTTGTGTCATTCCCTTCCATTTCCAACGTTGGTTATTGTGTGAAAACGCTTATATTGTCTTGGAAATTTGTTTCTTCTCCTACAATATGTGTGCATTTTTCAAAAGTATCCTTCAAGTGATTCTTATAAATTCCAATGGTGTTGTAGCAGATTCAAAAAATGGGAATTTCATGCAAATGAAAATCTAAATTGAGGAGATCTTTGGTGAATGTTTTTATCACCTTTTAATGCCTCTATTTTCCAAAATATTGCACCAAGCGAATTCACGAAACTCAATATATAAGTAAATAGGATGCTACAGGAGTAACAACAAACTTAATAACCCATTTTCTCCAAAAATAAGAACTGGGTTTTTTCTGAAATTTGGTGAGCATATTTTTACCATTTAATTTCTTCTCCATACCAAAAATCAATGATACCCACATCACTAATTTCGAGAAAAAGGAAATTTGGTTGTAGGTGATGGTGCTTAATTTATCGAAAACCGTGCACTGGAATTACCTAAAAATTTTCATGCTTATTCCTCTCATTGAAGTACTTCTCACAAAATTCTTGTTCTTAGTCGTCAACCTAACTTCATTTTTCTTCATTAAATGCTCAAAGACCCTACTTCTCCCCCACACCTGCACTTTTGCATTTCCTCGTGCAAATAAGGTAGAACTATCAATAGAGAGTCGCCTAAGTAGCACGACCTCTTGATTTTCAACTTCTACAATCATAATGTTAATATCAACATCGAAAACATGATGTGGGATCTTTTCTTTCTCACCATGAATCATTTCTTCATTGACATTGTTGGTTATTATGTATCATCAATGCTTCCAACAATGTTTTGTGTATCATATTCATTGCTTTGTTCCTCACTATCCACAGTCTATGAAATCCCTTCAACATTTTGTTCGGTGTTGGGAACTGCTAATTCTTATGTAACAATAGTGTCCTCCACCCTCTAAGTCTCAAAAATTCCCTCGAATGATTTTTTTTCTTCATGGTTGGGAATTGTTGGTTCTTGTGTAACAATATTTTCCAACGCCTCATAATTTGCCAATTATGGGTTGTTAAAGGACTACTCTTTTTCTTCTAGGAGGGGCTCCGTCTTCAGTCTTTGACATTCTAAAAATGACCCTATAAATTGTTTCTGGCAGCGAACAACCATGATAATTTTTGGCTATCTATAAAATTTATAACAAATCATGGTTGTAATCCACACATTAGACCTCATGTATCCTCCAATTAATCTCAACCTGATTTATGTTTGATGGTAACTCTATAACTCATAACAATTTCCTTTCAACAATTATGAAAGAAGAGTAATAAAAACTCATACCTGCATGACTGTCATTAATAAATTTTATACTACCTGGAATTTTGATTGCAGTAGAAGCTTTCATGCTTCTTTTATCAAACTTATAATCAACACTTAAGCTCTTTGTTGCTTCCCTCCTTATGAAACAACATCACCAATGACACTTGCAAACATGCAAGCATTCTTTCCTATGGATGACCCAACAAGCCATAACATACCTGCTGCCACAAAAATTGCAACAACTTATTTCTCCCTATAAAACTTTTCCTTGTTGATCCCATAAGTCTTCAATTCTTCCCGGATTCCTAAATATTATTGTGCTCTCATTTTAGTCACTGTGCATGACTATTTGTGCCCTGAGCACTTTCGACACAGTGCCCCTACCTCAGTGGAGTTTGTTGACCTCCTGGTCAAAGGATATTTCAATCTTCTGAGTTGAATTGACTCTTCGGGATCGTGATTGAACCCAAAACAATTATACACAGATCCCGTTTTATCCTTTAGGCACAGGTCCTATCAGACCCATGGGCTTATTCCTGTGCGCTTCCAAAACTCCAAGTTTCAAGCGCTAGACCCTTTTTCATTATCCCTTTCCTTCATATGGCTGTGGTCTATGACCTCATGGAAAACTGTGATCCCATTTTTCTACCCGCAATTCACGTCCAGTTGCCACGCATCACTTTGTTAAAATCGTGGTATAAATTGTGGCCCACTCTCAGATTTTTAACATTCGAGCAAGTTTCGGCCCCACAATCTAGATCATCTGTCGATTTCCAATCCATTGGCAATGATCCGTGATCAACGACTGCTATCTATTCTCCCCTTTATACATTCTTTCCTCCTTCCACACGCGATCCCAAATCTACACGATCTTTCAACACGTAGCTCCCTTCCAAATCCATGGCCATGGTTGATTCTGACTCTCCAGCCCTTGGGAGTTTCAACTCTCAACTATCTTCTTTTCACCATATGACAATCTTCTAGAGTGGAATATCTATTGACACCTATCCTCAACAATCGAACGGTTCTGATGAACTTCGTCTCTCCGGCCTTCGGGAGTCTCATGTCTCCACACACACAAATCTCTGGAGTGAATTTCCCTGGAGTGACAGATCTTCTGCCACACTTCCTCTCCAAATCAATGACCTTTATTCTCTTCAAGACTTTGTTTCTTTTGGACCAATACCAGATCAACGATCCTTCGACCTCCTCCTCGATCAATGATCGATATCTCTTTGGGGACTTCGGTGCTTTCACCCTCTTCTTTCCTCCGGAGTGCTTCGTACTTGAAGTTCCAGATCTGGCGCCACGCATCCACTTTCAGATCAACGACCAAGATTTACCTCGAGTGTTTCTCCTCATCCTTGTCCACAAAATTTTGAAGTTGTGGATCTTATGCCACCTATCCTCCTTGACGATGGACGGTCCCAAATCACTTCGGGACTTTGGGACTTTGACAAGTCCACTTCTCCTATGAACACAAGGGTTAATTCTCGTGCGCTTACCTCCAGATCCAATGGTTTCTAGTCCTTCGTTCTCATACCCAACGGATGGGATCTGTTCCTCTCCTCTGCACTTCCTTTGTTCTTCTAGATGCTAATCTAATGGTCCAGGCTTCTCCCCATAACCGATCTGACGACTGATGTCTCTCCTCCTCCTGAGATTTTAAATTCTTCTACCTTGGAAGATTTTGTTAGTGTTCAAAGGCTTCGGCCTTTGACCTTTCTCCTGCGAGTATGCCTCTTGGATCTCATCTTCTCTCTCATAAGCGTTATCTCTTCTGCTCAAAGCACACCTTGTTGAGCATTTTTTATAGAGTGTTCAACAACTTTGTGAGTATCTTCCTCTGATAATCTTCTCCTTGAACTCAACAAAGAGTTCTCTCTATGCACACTTTCACTCGCTTGATGTCTGCCTGGTAGAGCCCTATAGAGTTCTCAGTGAATCTATCTCTCTTTGAACTCAACACAAAGTTCTTCATGTGCACACCTTGCACTTCCACTAATGAAGATTCAATGATATCTCTCCTGAGCTTATATGAGGTTAAATTACCTCTGTCAATGCACTCATTGTGGACAATGTGCACTGCTTGAACTCGAAAAATCAAAGAAGAGAAACAATTGAAACTTATTCAATACTTCACCAGTGTATGCATTCAAACCAATCTGATTTAAGAAAACGTTTAGTTTTAATTTTCTTTCCGAGCTCTTCTTTTCTCTGTAATCATTTTTGGGAACGAGCCCCTTTCTCTCATTCCCCAACCCACACGACTATGGGTTGTGACCAAGCACTATATCAATAAGCGCTTACTCAAGCCTTCAGCCTTCAGCTTAAGAAGATTTCCAAGCACCACACAACAATCTCTTCGAGTCAAGATTACCGAATTCGCGAAGTAGGGAAGATCAACCATCCATGTCTACTCAACATCTGATGACCGACGCTCACTATGGAACTTCAGGCGTCTAAGTTCCAGAACTTTGAAGCTTCGGGACTACGGAGGATTTCACATCTGTGCATCCCAAACCGTTAATATCTTAACATTCCCAATCACATTTGGTGACGTCATTACGTCACATCGCTTAGCACTCTTCCAATTGCAGGGGCATACAATGACGGTTTGGAGTAACCTACCTTTCATCCCACAATTCTTTTGACGCTGACACGTAACCCCTCGGTGAAACTGGGGTTTGGATTGCGGGACCGCCTTGGAGAATTAACTCCCGTGAAACTCGGATCCCTACAATGCCTTCTGGATGTTGATATTGATGTATCGTGATCAACGCCAGTGTGGGTCCTCTGACCTTTAACTTCATTATGTAACCTCGGGGTCCCACTAACCATGCTCATACGGAATGCCATGTGGTGGAATACTAGCGGCTGACTCGTGACCCAATCAGATGGGTGTCACATGTCACATTCCACATGGGATTTCAATCTTCCATGGGTTCAGAACCCAATTATACGTGGCACACAACCCATGTGTCCACGTCAATCCAAGTGACGTCATCATGACTCATTACTTCGGCTCTTCGCGATATTTCTCCCTTCACTATTGCGTTTGACCTTTTAACATTAGCTTGATCCAATGGTCGAGCTCTCCTCTCCATATCTACGGTGTATATCCACTTTGAAGCTTCAGGCTTTGACCCTTCTCTTGTTTTTGGAATAAGACTTCACTGAAGTCTCAAAGTCCGAAGGGCTTCCGGGTTAACCCTTCTACACCTTCTCCAGATCTGATGGTCGTAAAGGATTTCCCTTCCTTCCGAACAGATCCTACGATGCAAAACATACTCTGTTACTATGCAGATTTCCAAAGGAATTCATGGCTAAATTCCTTGCAACATTACCATATCTGACGATTGTGAAGGATTTTCCTTCTCCCGAATAGATCCTAAGCTCCACGTTACTCTATGGCCCCATACCACCTATGTCATGGTTTTACGACACCACTACTCCTCCTGAGCTTCGTAACACGACCAAGGTAACTTATTGGCACTAAGGAAGGTTCTGAGGTTTGAAATTGGTCCTCCATAAACAATTTCCACTTGAACCTTGAGTCCAATGACCACTTACCCAGCCCATCCAGGATCCGCGTTAAAACCTTGAGTCAGAACTTGAGTTTTGTCCATTTCAACAATAAATCCTTCTGAAACTCTTGCTTCAACTTCCACTAACATGGACCATCTAGGCTCAGTGTTGTAACCATGATTTGATGCCAATTTGTAACATCCCCAACCACCAACAGGCCATAAATGTCACTCTTGCAGCTCTGCTGCACTACTCTGATCTGTGACAACTCTAGCCTTAAACTACTAGGCTATTCCACACAGAGATAATTGCAAAAAAACATACACATCCATATAAACATAGAATGACTATTCTACATATATATATAACATAATTATGCAGAAATAACAATAAGCCCACACATGCAACATATACAACATACACAAAAAATACTCATCAATTACAACATATTTACCATTACACAACATGTAAATGAACATAAAAGTGGTACCTATATTTTATTAGAATACCACCAACTACGTATAGACCTTCCACAAACCTCCCATCCATAGACCACACTGCTCATCACACTCAACAGTGAGTCACCCCCGACCTAGGACTAAGCTCCATCCAGGGCAAGAGAATCCTAGACTAGGCTGAGGTTACAGGAAACTGCATAGTGTAACTGGAAGGATTCTCTCCAAGAGCCTTCTTACGCCCACTACTCATGAACTCTCATTCACCACATGCTTGTTCCACCCTGGAGTATACACCTTCATTATCACACAGTCCATCGGTTGCTTCACCTCCCTCTTAGGGTATCGACAACAGGTCGGATAAGGAATTATCAGAGCTCTGTAGCTGGTGATGGACTCTCTCTAGGAGAAAACCACTTCCCAACAAACTCTCTCACTTGGAGAGAGATGCTCACAGGCCTGAAAACCTGTCTCTTCTACCATGGTCCTGAAAACCCACATCTTCAACCAGTTTCCACTCAAATCTCGCAAGGTGATGATAACAAAAACAACAATAACAATTCGGTTAACTGATGGGTGACAACAACAATAGGAATTTGGGTATGGACATACAAAAATGACAACATTCCACACTAAGACACATCATAGTTCAGACATTTACAGGGTGCTCAGACTCCACAGGAGACACGACTCATTCCATGGGTTTGCCACTAGTTTCAGGGTGCATCAAAAGGAATCAACAGAGAGGTCGATCATGGAGGTTTTGGCTTTAGATTCTGGATGGAAGAATGGACAACGAAAAATCTTCCCATGAAGGTTTCCTTCACTGTGTGCAGGTATGTAGAGGCAGATGCATAGGCAAAAATGGTTCATACTCCCCCGATCCCATTGAACTCAAGCGGAGTATGAAATAATGAGAGAGTGAACCCCCCAACACAGTTTAATTCTTCAACTTTAACTGCATGCGCCCAGGTTGACACCTATCTTCCTGGAGCTGCATGCAATCCATTTAGCATACTTTCCCTTTACAAGAACTTAGGAAAACACTCAACATGTCCCAACATCTCCCAAGAGGTAAGCCCCCTAGATTATCCATGTGTTCCTTGACATTATCCCCTTTAGAGGTAAGCCCCCTAGATTAGCCCCTAGGCCCACACACTTAGCCTCCTCCCTTACCCAACCTTGTGGAAGATTAGTCCCCCATCACTCTTTCTTCGTGGTCGATATGCTCGCAGTGATGTTTATATTTTATGAATGATCTATATAATTACATATACAAAATCAGGCTCCTAGCCTTTAACACTTAGGCTCTCTGGCCTAATCACCAAATAAGCCTCCTAGCTTATTATAACTCAGCTCACCAGCCTACAAAACATCTTTAGAATACATAATATAACTAGGCTCATCCTTGGGAATATTATTAGTAGCCAAGAGGATCAAGAAAGAATGAAGAAATAAGACGAGTAAAGAAAAATATCAGAGGGAGAAGAAAAATCTAGGGAGACAACAAAGATAGATAGGAAGAAGACCAAAGAAAAGGGACCATCCCTACACCAAGAAAGAAAATTTCATACTTTAGTAATCCCATTTATCTAAGTAATCCTTTTAATACAATACCACCTTGATTTTCCTATGCTCCCTTATAGTCAACAAATCTTGACAATTTTGTGGCACAATTAGGAGAGTTACTACAACATGTCTAATAAGGGAATTTCTAAGAGACCAAGAAAAGGAAGGGCCACTAGTATTCAAGAAACACCCCACATTTCTGTCTCATGGAAGTTAGGCTGGAAAAACAATTTGAAAGTAGCATATGAAAACAAATGTTCTCTCCATGTGTTTGTAGGTGCTAACCTATTAAATGTCAAGGAGATAAATGATACACTTGACAATTATAAATAAAAAGTCATAGCCATGGAAGACCAGTTGAAGAAAAAAGAGAATGAATTTGAAAGACAATTTAACACACAAGAGAAACTACATTTGGCTGAGATGGAAAAAGTGAAGGAAACACATTTGAAGGAGATGGAGGAATTGAAGATAGAGCACCAAGAGAATATTTCTCTCTTTGAATATTAGAGAGAAAAAATAGTGAATATTGAGAGAGGATGTAGGAGATAGAAACATAATTGAGAATTAGTGATAATATTGTGAACATATTGAAGGTGTTCAAATAAAAATGCCTCCTGGTTAATAAAGAATTGAGGGAAAATCATAATTTTTTTTCTGAGCAAGTGAAAAAATATACAATATTTTCATGATAAGTTGACAAGACTCTTAGACCATGTAATAGAGGAAAAAAACAACATACAAGTAGCCCAGGAAACTTTTGATGAAGTGGTATACTAGAAAAGGAAGTATGAAGATGCCCTTGCAAATTTTCCCATGTACAACAAGATGGATAAATAAAAGACATAGTTGATACTAGATAATTGGAAAGATTCCTATGAGGATGTTGAATAATTGGTAAATCTTACTAATGAATCATGCTTCGTATTTTTGGATTCAACTGACAACATCCTAGCAAAACTTGATATGACTAAAATGAATGAGATAAACTAGGAAGTACCTATCAAATTGAGAATATCAGAGGTGGAAAAAGATAGGAATCAAAGAAAATAAGTAATAGAATTGATGAATGATATAAACCTAGGAGTTCTGGATAACTACCTCATCAAACCAATGTAGATGACCACCTAGTAGAAAACTACACCAAAGGACTTAAAAAGGACCTCAAGCAAGAAGTAACAAGAAGAATCCTTCATGGATATATTCATATGGAAAATATATAGTTGGAAAAGGTCAAGGACATATCTATAAAGTTTGACTTATGGGCTTCCTATAGAGAGAAATTTCATCTAAAAGGGTCTTCCTGAATTTTGTTTATAATTATTGTATTTAGCATTTCAAATTGTATATAGGACAAGAGCGTTAGAAATGATAAGGTGTAAATATCATCTGACATGATGATAGTTACAAAATTTAAAGAAACTCTATTGTTTTATAAAAGATAGCTCCATAGAATAATGGAGGATTTTTTCCTATTGTATGATCATATGATACTATTACTTATGAGAAAATAAAGAGTAGAAGGAAATTTTGAATCCATGAATGTTTGCAAGTGTGCATGGGACTATTATGCATATGATTTTTCTATATGCGTTTCTTGAATGATTACCATATGAATTATTTCTATGTAGGTTATTTGGGATGATTATGATTTTTATGATTTCTAATATATATAAAGGTAATATTACAGGTGAAATATGCAACTATTTGTGATTCAATATGTGGATTTATTATTATAAGATATCACTGATTGACATGAACTGATTATGTAGTCATTGATACCATTTCATGTTGTGTCTATATTGTTACACTTTCTCATGATCAAGATAGGATAGGATTAGGTTAGGATAAACAAATTTAATTCAGTCTTAGATAGGTAAATTTAGTCTTAATTAGAATTCAATGGAGGACAATCTCTCCTCAAGTTTGTAACTGAAAACTATAAAGTGGAAACTAGGCCTGCATAATGATCGAAAATTGTCACACCAAACAAGAGCATGTCTAATTAGGACTTGCCATTGGGATTTTCCCCTTACCTGATTGACAAGCCATTTGGACCTATCAACACCCATTATTCCCTAGTTTTTTTTATCAAGAAATGAACAACAAGATGGAGGACACCATTACAAAGGATGAGTTGAGGGAAGTAATAGAAGGTTTCAAAAATTCAAAGAGGTTGGGTTGGATGGTTGGACAAAGGAGTTTTATATTGGTTTTTATGATCATTTGGAGGAAGATATCCTTAGGGTAGTGGAGGAGTCAAGGATTTCTAGTATATTTTTAGGGGCTCTCAATTGCAAGTTCTATTTCTTTCATTCCTAAGAGGTTGGGACCAATATCCTTTGGTGAATTCATACCTATTTCTCTTTGTAACATCATTTACAAAATAATAGCTAAAATAATTGCTAGTAGAATCAAAGGGGTCTTGTCAAATTTTATTCAGGGGAACAATTTGGTTTTCTCTTTAACATCTAGATATTGGATGTAGTTGGATCAACACAAGATATTTTGCATTCCATCAGGAAAAAAAATCTACTAGCAACAATTATGAATCTTGATATGTCCAAAGCCTACAATAAAGTTTATTGGACTTTTCTCAAGTTGGTCTTGCTCCAAATAGGCTAGAGGTAGTCAATTGGATCTTGGGTTGTGTTTCATCAGCTTCATTCGTGGTACTCATTAATGGCACCTCTTCAGGGTATTTTAAATCCTCAAGGGGTTTGATATAAGGCTTCCCTTTGTCCCCTTTTCTGTTTCTTCTTATAACTCGGAGTTTGAGTAGGTTAATTAACTTTGAAAGACTTGAAGGTTTAGTTAAATGTATCATGGTAGCAGAGGAAACAAAGCTAACACATTTTTTATTTGTTGACGATGTTCTAATTTATTTTGGGATGCCATAGTAAGGGAATGAAGGTCTTATAAGAACATTTTATATACTTTTTGTCTAGTGACTAGGATGGAAATAAATGATAACAAATATCCAATCCTTTGTAATGAATTGACCCATGAGGTGGAAGAAAATATCCTTCATCAATAATCATCTCATTTTGAGCCTTTATATAAAGTTTTCAAGTATTTGGGATATCATTTAAAACCAAATTATTATAGAGTCCCAAAATCGATATGGCTTTTCAGGAAAATCGAAGCTAGGATTACATGTTGGTGTTATAGGTGGCTTACTATTGGTGGAATGCTAGTTTTGATAAAGGATGTTCTTGAGAGCATTCCTGACTACTAGCTTTCCTTATCACATGTCCAAAAGAGAATATTAGAAAATATAAGAAGGAGATGATTTACTTTTCTATGGACAGGTAAAAAGGAGGGTATTCCACTTGCTAGTTGGAAAATTTTGGCAAAATCAAAAAAAGGGGGAGGGTGGGGTTTAAAGAAAATCCACTTGTTTGGTCACGCATTGGTAGTGTAGAGTTTTTGGATACTCTTGTTCAATGAAGGAATACGGGGAAATATTATGAAGAAAACATATCTCAATGATTGTACAATGGAGTAATGGATCAAGGTAGAATCAAAATATACCAAAGGAGATTCTAATATCTAGAAATGGATGGTCTAAGCACTCCCAATGCCAGGTAGATGGGTGTCTTGGAGTGTTGGTAGAGGGGATTGGGTCAGGATAGGGGAAGACCCGTGGGTTGGTGTTGTTGGAAGTTATATACTCTCTCAAACTCTCTTATGGGAAAGAGGTCTCACAACTCTGGAAAACATAGGGGTGCAAGGATCTTAGAATAGATGGATTTAGAATTAGCTATTGGTGGAATATTTAGGTTTGCATGGAGACTTGGAAGCAGAATGGAGATCATATATATGACTTCTCTCTCATAACGTTGTATATCTTCATGATATTGAGGATGAAATGGTCATGGAACAAAGCTATCGATTCTCTCACAAAAACGTTGGGTTACATTGGTTTGGAAATGGAATTTCCCTTTGAAGATGTATATATTCATGTGGTGTGCTGGAAAATATATTTTTTTCTCGGGAAATGGTCAAAATAATGGTTTGCAAGGCCCTAATATGTGCATTCTTTGTAAGGTCTAAGAGGAGTTAGTGGACCACCTAGTTTCATGCTTTTTTTGTAGTGTTGGTTTGGCAAGAATTTATTCAATCTTTGAATTGTCT
Organism: Picea engelmannii; assembly: GCA_009831015.1. Classification (NCBI taxonomy): domain Eukaryota; kingdom Viridiplantae; phylum Streptophyta; class Pinopsida; order Pinales; family Pinaceae; genus Picea; species Picea engelmannii. The sequence goes on from ML782615.1 coordinate 130,427, forward strand.
AGGAACATGGAATCAAGCATCCTTGAAGTAGTGCCTTATGTCAAAACCTTCAAGGAACTCCCTTTTTATGTCATCTAGTGTATTTGGTTGAGTAGGAATTGAGCTATATATGAAGAAAAGAGAAGCTTCCCCTCGTTAATAGCTCATAAAGTTCAAGCCATGTTTAGAGAAAAGAAGAAGGAGGATCGTAAAAGGCTAGCAGACCTCTTAGAGCTCCTTCTTTCAACTTGCCAGTAGCTTCTAGAGCTACTTCAATGGCACTTGCCAGGGGGTATTGTAGTTGTGGAGCTGGAATTGTTTTATACCTTTCTTTTGATCACTTTTTTCATTTAAAATTCAGAGCTAGGATTGACATCAATAATCAAACAAATTGATAGCATTTTGGATGCTTTTAAATTTAGCATGGGATAAGGGTATAAGGAATATACAAGTGTTTGGTGATTCTAAAATAGTAGTGTATTGGTTCAAAGGGAGAACACAATCAGTCATCTTAGATTTGTTACCATGGAAACACAAAATTAGAGAGATATAGGAAGCATATGACTCTGTTACTATAGAGCATGTTTATTGGGAATTCAATCATAAGGTTGATGCACTTTATAAGGAGGTGGTTGCTTTACATGAAGGGTTGTTGGTTTGCAAATAATTCTTAGGTGAAGTGACTTTCTAGAAGTGCATTTCCCTCTCTTACGAATGCTAATTGGTAAGATAGTTTTGATGTGGAGGAAAACTCTAGAGTGGCCTTGGTATTTTTTTTTTTAAGAGAAAATACTTCATTTTTTATGAGTTTCCTTGATGTGCTATTAGGTCTTTTGTCTAGCCTTATCGGCTAAAGAATAGATGTAATTTTTTCTAATTCATTGAAACAATTTTGGGTCTATTTGGAAGGTACTAGTTTTGGAGTTGGGTCTATCTTGAATGTACTAGTTTTGGAGCTATTTTTCTTTTTTTTAATGAAATAACAAATATACAGTTTTTCCTTCTGGGACAAAAATGTAGTGAATTTAGCAATATTTAATTCTCTCATTTTGAAAATACTCAATCTCACTAAAGATCTAAATTCTAGAGTCATGGTTTAATTCCAAATTGAATGAAATATGTGCTTAGATGAAATTTATTACAAAACATAATTTACATCAAAATAACTCTCATCAATCATAACAAATATCCTCTATACTCTTTAAATAGAGATCAAAACCATTGGTCAGGTAAATTTATAATCAAGAAAATTCATCGACCAAATGACTTTATAACGACAAAAAATGTTAAATTATTAAACCACTTGTACACAAGACATGATCATAACTATAATATTATTAAAATATAAAAACACTTTAAAAAAATTAAATAAACTTTAAAACATGCTATATTAAATTAATCTTAGCCTAGTGTCAAAATCCTTACACTCATTACTCAAATACAAAATACTACACTTATCCACATTTTGGTAGAATCACTTATATATGAAAACTCATATCGAAACAATATACATGACTATATTGTGAGTCTGGATGTTTTCATAGTTAGTCATAATGCTAGTAAAATTTCTGGATAAAAACTATGTGGAGTTTTGAAACTTCCAATGTTTCGAGTGGAAACTCCACCCATCATCACAGACATGAAAAGATGATAAGTAGTAAAATAGTACTAAGGGATATAAATATGAAATGATAGAGATTATTGTTAATAGCTTGGAAATAGTGGTTGACATTAGGTAAATTATAATGAAAAAAATAATAAAAATAGCCTAGAAATAACCCTCATGATGGGTGGAGTGTCCACTCTAAACTAAACTTTGGACGTTTCAAAATTCCACATAAGATTTTTATGGAAAAGTTTCCCTAAAATTATGACTATTATTTAAATAACATCTCTCTATTGTTTTTTTTTATATAAAATTATAGCATGAAAGTCCCTCAACATGGACTTACAATCACATTATTGATATATAGTATTTGATTTTCCTATAGAATGCTGAACATGGACTTAAGGGCACACTTTGAGATTTGAATGATCTTAAAGAAAGATTATTATTATCTCTAACTTTATATTAAGTGAACTTAACTTGAGCATTATCATAATCTGAATTGTTTGCCCCATTATCATTTCACATGTAAGACTTTTACTATAGAATATCAACACAATATGATACTTAGTTGGAGGC
>ML782615.1:132618-158010 GCA_009831015.1 Picea engelmannii
ACTACACTCAATTTTGTCTCGCATCTTTTTCTAGCATCTCATCACTATTTCAAATTTTCAAGCAAGTTGACAAGATACTCCGTGAAAGCCATCAATCTAAGTAATCCCCAATTGATCTGTTGCCTTTAACACTACGCGTAGTCGTCACATCATCTTCACAGCGCATGATCTCTGGTCTTTGATTTCGATTTTTCTACGCGACTACTTTCAAGTCACGAACGATCTCTGGTCTTTGAATTCGATTTTTTTAAGTGACTATCGCTGTTTTAACTTTCAAGTCACCAACGCGAACGACTTTGACCTAACGAGGGCTTCATGGCAGGACCCGCAATATGTGAAATTTCAACTTTCAAGTTACCAACGAGAACGACTTTGACCTAACCAGGGTTTTATGGCATGACCCGCAATATATGAATGGTAGTAGATCTGTAATTTTCCCGAATGTAGTCCTGTGAGAAATCGAGTTAAAGTCAATCAAATGGATGAAAAGTTGGAAAAAAAAGCGCGTGAGGCGAACAGAAAAGAGAAGAATATCAAAAGGATTGATTGCATATACTTTGATTCAATGTCTCAGTTGACAACCAAGCAGGCCGTTCAACATCCAACCAAACCCAACGGGCTAATTTTAGGGTACTGCCTCGATTCTTATGTGTGTAAAAATCACAGGCATGGGCTCATATCATTTTCATTATCGCGAACAAAGGCGGATAAGTCATTTGTGTGGACATAGAGGGAGCATCATTAGCTTCAAAGATTTAGATGAAGGACAACAACACAAATTGTATTTCTAGTTTCAAGATCAATTTGATTCTCTCCATCGACTATACTTTCAAAACAGTAATATCTGACCAACTGTATTACATTACAGGTATGTGCTAAATTGATCGTGAGTGGAGATCTTAACTTTTGTTTTAAGAAGCTTAGAGAGGGATCAAATATTTGGATATCTGCAAACATTTCCTTTTATATATGTCATTTCGCATAAGGTTAAAGCAGATATATACAATTTTTATTTACTTCATTCTTTTTATTATTATTTATGAGTGACAAATATCAGCTCCACTTTGAATTTAGACACTTAATGACACATCGACCTAATAATGAGCTGTAGAATAGACCTCTGAACCAGGCCTAGAATTTGACCAATCAGTCTTTTATGTCCGAACTCGTATTTGACAAAAACAACAAGTCATCGCTTACTTGTATTCAAATTATTAGAGGAAATGTATATTTTTCTTCTCTGTGCGGTTTTGAATAGGAATAATATTTCTCACTGGTTCTACCATTTTGAAATTATTTGCTGTTTTGAGCGAGATTTTTTTTTTTTTAAGGAGAATTTATTTCTAAGATTTTATATCTAGGGTTTTGAATGGGAATAACTTTGTTTTTTACCTTTTTTACCCAGGTTTCTTGGGACTTCTCTGAGGTTTTGAATGAGAATAATACTTCTCTTTGTTTTTTACCTTTTTAACCCAGGCCATATTTCTCTAGGGTTTTAGGAAATTATTTTTGGCTTCTTCAATGAATTGAGCAATTGGACATCTGAAATGAGGTGAGTCACTTTTTACTTTGATTCAATTTTAATTTTACATAAAGAGATTTAAATATATTTTATTTATTATTTATTTTATGTTTCATAAGTAAAAGTTGATTTGAGAGATAAAGTCAATCCATAATATTATTACATTTTTTGTTCTGTTCTTTTCAATATGAGCACTCCACCACCTATTCCAAAAGCTCAGCCTAACAAGGGAGGCCCCCCAAAATCACCCTAGAGACCCCCAAAATCACCCTAGAGATCCTTTACGATTATATGGAATCAATAGAAAAAAGAAGAGAAGAGAAAGATGCCAAAATCCAAATAGAGTTAGAAACATTAGAAAAAATGAGTGAAGAAAGAGATGTAAAACTCCAAATAGAGCTAGAGGCAATGATTGATAAAAAAATTAAAGATATCATTCAAACTCAAATAGAGGATAGATTCATAGGGTTCAAGAGCGAATTGCAAACAATGAATGATAGAATTCAAGAAATGGAAAAACATAAACAATCAACCCAAGAAGGAGGCGTTGAAGAAAATTACAACTTGAGAGATATGATTAAAGAGCTGGAAGAAAAACTAACCAACAATTTGACCCTCAGTAATATGGAAAACAAATTGGATATCAAACCCATCAAAGAGGAAATGAATAAGCTAATCGAACTCGACCATGAGCTTAACAAAAGAGCCTTGAACCTCATAATTTTTGGTAACAAAAGAGCTAGCAATAGTAAAAGAAGCATTAAAAAATAAATCACTTACATCATAGAAGCAAAGAGGCTAGGAAAAATAATTGATCATAAAGATAGGTTGATCTGTGTCAAAGTAAGTTGTAATGACCATAAATATAGCATACTTAGTAAATCTCCGAGCTTAAAAGGGTAATGAATATTTATAAATGAAGACCTCATTCCCGAATACCAAGCTAAATTAAGGAAGGAAGTTCAAAAGGTAAAAGAAACCAAGAAAAAAGGAAAATGGAGAATAACTAGAAATCGAAAAGCTATTGTTAGAGATAAAGACTATAAGAATAATAATAAATAGGAGTTTGAGACACTCAAGATCCTTTTAAAGGTCCTATAATTAATATATTTTGAAATCCATTTTGAATTATTTTGAATTTTGATAAAACTTTAAAGTTTAAATATTAATATTGTATAATCTATTTCAATTTTTTAGGTGATCTAGAGTTTTATGGCTATACCTAAATAAAAAATGGGTCAATTTCTTTTTATTGTAATTAAAGTTTATTAATATTTTTTTTATTGTAATTAAATTTTATTAATATATTTTGAAATCCATTTTGAAATTTGATAAAACTTTAAACTTTAAATATTAATATTGTATAATCTATTTCAATTTTTGGGGTGATCTAGAGTTCTCTTGTTGTACATAAATCAAAAGTAGTTAATTTTTTTTTTATTGTAATTAAAGTTTATTAATATATTTTGAAATCAGCCTTCGGGGACAGCTCAATTGGCAAGTGCCGTTAAAATGAAGTTCCATGAGGTTTTGAGTTGATTTAGGTTCCTCGGCAAGTGCTGTTAAAATGAAGTTCCATGAGGTTTTGAGTTGATTTAGGTTCCTCCCTCATAGGAGGGAGATAGGAATAAAAGTAAATGCTACGATTTAGGTTCCTCCCTCATAGAAGAGAGGTAGGAATAAAAGTAAATGCTAGAGGTAGGAATAAAGTAAATGCCATTAATGCCAGAGGTAGGAATTAAATATTATTAAATGAGTCTAGAGCAATATTACTATCATGATTAGTGCTCATTCATTTTAATTCCTGGTGGCATTTTACTAAACGTTTTAGTATGTGCTTATGTTTTCATGGCACTGGCAGGGATTAGAAGTTGAGTGAAGTTGATCCTATTCTTATTATGTATACATCAACATTTTAAATCTTGTAACCAATTTTAGGATGTAATTTGTTTTATGGCCATTGCTTCATATGTATTGTTTTCTTCAAGATTAGAGATGATGGATGAGAATTTGAGTTAATTTTGTAACCAATTTTAGGATGTAATTTGTTTTATGACCATTGCTTCATATGTATTGTTTTCTTTGACAATCGAGATGATGGATGAAAATCTGAGGACAGTGGCTCTAGACTTTTAGACAGTGATCTTAGGTTAGGGTTTCTAGTTAGCTGCAGGCTGCCAGCCATTTTCAAGTTAGGGTTTTAGCTCGCTATGGCTCAATGAATACACAAATAAAACTAGAACTTTGAGATTGTCTAATTTGGGCTCTGAACTTTGATAATACTTGATACATATAAACAAAAATTTAACACTTACAAATCTGCAGAAAGCTTAAATAACATCCATGAAAAACAAATGACTTTCATCAAATTTGCAGAAAACTTAAATGACATCCATGAAAAACAAATGACTGTTATCAAATTTGCAGAAAACTTAAATGACATCCATGAAAAACAAATGACTGTAATCAAATTTGCACTTGACAGGTTTCGAAAATTTGAAATTTCATTCCTGCTCTGGACTCAATAAGGCAGCTAAAAAATCAACAGTTTCACTTTGATGATGCACTGATTTTCAGAACGTACAATTCCCTTGGTAGAATGGACCTCTGGACTCAATAAGTCAGCTGAAAAATCAACAGTTTGACTTTGATGATGCCCTGATTTTCCCAACGTACAATCCCGTTCGTGCACGCACTGCCCAGCATGTGGGCCACATTCCACAATGTATTACTTTAATGTATTAGGGTAGTTGCATTCACAAGAAGACGGAGAGAAGCTTTTTATGATCATAGAAAACATTCACGGGATTGATTTAACTTATTTTTTAATGTTCCCGTGGAGGACATGTATGATCGGGGCTTTTTCATTATTTCGTCCGTAGATCGGGTTGTCAAATGTTAACCATGGTTTTGTCTGGAAATATTTGTATTTGTTGATTGTTTTTTTTTCAGAGTTGATCTTCTTTAATTTGATTGATAAAGTCTACAGATGTATACATATTTTGTTTTTTGGATTTGACTTTGATTTATAACAGGAAAACTTTTTATGATTATAGAAAATATTCACGGGATTGATTTAATGTTTCGTGGAGAATATATATTTGATCGTCAGCAATTTGACTAATAAAATCTACAGATCTTTACATACCCTATTCCTTGGATTTGAACTTTTAAAAAAAAACACATATTCTTAATCATTATTTTCTCATCTTCAGTACTCTTTCTTCCCATCTTCATCTTCATGATCTTTGTTCTTTGTTTATTTGTCTTCATATAACTATCACAATACAATTCAACAATACAATTCACCAATAAGAACGAGTTTCACCTGACGCGTTTGTGATCACGAGGGCTTGGAAACATGACCCGTAATATATGAATGGCAGTAGACCTGTAACTTTCCCAAATGCAGTCCTGTGAGAAATCAAGCTAAAGTCAATCAAATAAATGGAAAAGTTGAAAAAAAAGGCGTTAGGTGAATAGAGAACAGCAGCATATCACAATGATTGATTACTTATACTTTGATTCAATGTTGACACCAAATCCAACGCGAGGCCTTTCTACATCCAACCAAATCCAACGCGATATTTTAAGGTACCATCTAGTATCGTATGTGCAAATATCATTTTCCTTGTAGCAACTTAATTTTCTTTTATCTTCTAATTCATTATAGCACCACATATTCTCTTTAAATTTAGATGTAATAATATTTTTAATATTATGAGTAATTTTGTTGACATCTTTTCTTAATCTCCAATGATTTAGCCAAGACATGGCATCCTTATGCCACCCTTGCTTGAGATGCTAGTGGTTTTGGATGGATTTTGAAACAATTTTTGGGAGCGGTTTTGTCATCCATTGTGTTTATCTTTTTCTTGTACATTAAGTATCTCATTATAGCCATGCTCTTAAGATGATCATTTCTACGAGGAGGATAGGATAGGGTGTATCGCCTTCAATTTTGAGATTATAAGTCATAAAATCATTTTGGATCTAGTGTATCTTTCTCCATGATTCTCTAGAGAGAGTGCATCCCCAAATTTCACATCCATATAAGATAATATAAGTGATGAGAGTTTCAAAGATTAGTTTTTTGTTATCTCATAGCCAAAGGTCCACTAATTTACGATTGTTTTGAACCTCATAGTAAGATTTCCACCCTTCATTTATCCTTTCTTCAACATTGTAGTTCCAATTGAGGAGGTGATAGATTGATGGATATCAATTCCGAGATATTTGTATGAAGGCTCTTCCTCCAAGTTATTGTTGTCATATATGAAAATATGGCAGGTGATCTTTTTGGATTTAATTATCATAACCTTCATTTTTTTGTTATATATGAAAGTATCACATGTGATCTTTTTGGATTTAATGATCATAACCTTCATTTTTTCAGTGTTCAGTCATACCCATACTATAGTAGAAGTCCTTGATTCCTAGTTTCTTATTGAGTTTAGAAGGATTTCTCACCATAAGAACAATATCATCTACATAAAGAAGGAAGAACCAACATCTCCCTAACAATGTTCTAACTTATCAATGTATATGCCAAAAATGGTACCTATCAACGTTCTTAAACTTCGCAATAATGTTCTCATATGACCTTATCACAACAACTCTTAACTTGAAAGGAACTTTTAGCTCTTATAACCTATTCCAAAGGTTAGTCATGAGCACCGTGTCAAAAGATTTTCTAAAATCAATGAAACAACAAAAGATATTGAATTTATTATTTGACACTCCTCCAAAATAATCCTAAACATAACACGGTGGTTTAAAGGTGAATGAAAACCTCTAAAGCAAAGCTAACCTAACCTTTAGCTCTTTTTTCATGAATTTGTATCCATATATCAATCTTCTTTTCATAAATACTTCCATATAAATTAACTAAAATAGAACTAATCAATATCCATATTCATATTCATTTTAGTTTTAACCCACTTTAAAGCTAATTACTCATGCCAAAAAAAGTACTCTAAGATGTGTACTTCTCAATTTTATTGACATACAACGTGGCTTGCTTCCTCATTTACCCCAAAAGTAATATAATCATGCATGCATAATTCTTTATTAGTGTCCCCAATGCCATAATTCTTTAAGGTATTGTTTAACAAAATTTGAAACATATAATATATATGGGACTAAGTAGATAGAAAGGTATAACATGAGCATTTCTTTTCTATCGTAAAATGTGTATCCAAAATATCACGAAATAACTACCCTCCGAGAGTTTTCTGAGGTCCTAAAAGGGTCGAGCCAACACCATAAAAGGGAGGATATGTTCTATAGAGAGAAAAACTACAAAAGCATTTACTAAGAACACATTCTTATGTGGCTGAAAGTGGGGATACAACACAGTAATTATCAGAAAAGTGAAGTGCATTTTATTGTCACATTTTATAACCTAGTATCATTCTTTCAATGTTTTCATATACATTAATCCAATATAATATTAAAAAAAAAAAATATGATAATAATAAATGTAATAACAAAATAAATGAAATTCTATCAACAATTGAAGAAAGAAGAGGAGTATAGTAATAATGAATTTAATAAGAGTTAAACAATAATTATTTAAATTTATATTGACATTAAAATTACAACTATTTTCTATTAACTCACTTATATATATTTTTATTCATTTAATTTTGTTCAGTAGTATGTTGACTCCAAAATAATAATAAAAGTTTATTATTTTGAATTTTTTTCATATAAATATGGGAATTGAATTAATATGAAAATGATAACAATCATTCCTCACAACCATCTAAACTACATTCAATTGATAATAAAAATCTATCCATTAAAAATTTCAAAACAATTAAATCTGAAAAAATGTGAAAAAAAATGATTTCTTTGAATTATTAGTAAAAGTCAAATTTTCTTTGAATTATTAATAAAAGTCAAGTTAAGATAAATCTAAGCTGTATGACACTGCGAAAGTCATTTGATTTTTATTTTGATTTTTATGTTTTGATTTTGATTTTGATTTTGATTTTTATGTGAATATTAGGGTTTTATGTCACCAACTATTTTGACATGACTATTCCGGCATTGGTGATAATGAGAGCTTCATAGCACGACCCGTAATGAATGGTAGTACATCTGTATCTCAGTCCTGAGAAAACGCGTTAAGTAAATAGAAAACAGGAGAATATCAAAAAGATTTATTACATATACTCTGATTCAATGTCGCCGTCGACAATCAAGCAGGCTTTTCTACATCCAACCAAATCCAACGCGAACGCCATTTTTTTTAGGGTTCCGTTGGCTCCCATCATTTTCATTATCGACAGCAAGAGATGGATAAGCCATTTGTGTGGATATGGAGGGAGAGCCATTATGTACAAAGACAGCAACAGAGGTTGACTTACTCCCTTACTAATTTCAAAATCAATTTGACTCGCCCATCGACTAATCTTTTCAGAAAAGTAATTTCTGATCCGCTGTATTTTATTAAATTTCATGTTCGAGCACGCCCTGCCCAATGTTCTGGGCAACCCTGCATCCTGTATTACTTTATTGCACATTATTTCTACGTTCACATCGCTTACTACGTTTAAAAATTTCCTAGAAACAATATTCATGAAAACAAATCCTGTTTTCACTGAATATTCAGGAAAACAAATACCGTTTTCACTGAAATCCTGCGAAATATTTACAAGGAACGGTAGTTTCATTCACAGAAGAGGGAGAGAAGTTGCTATTGTCATGGAAACCATTTCAATGGAGTACAATATTCAATAATTTGACCTTTCTCTCTATACTGATAATATTGAATAATTTGACCTTTCTCTCTATACTGATAACATGGAATAATTTGACCTTTCTCTTTTACAGGTTGAAAGAAGTTTTAAAAGCTTTTACAGTTGAGGTGCAAGAGAATACAGATTCAAATAAGGTTTGGACATATTGAGAGTCAGTAAGAAATATATAGGTTGAAAGAAGTTAAAAACTTAGAAGTTAAAAGCTTTTACAGTTTAGTTGTAGGAGAATATAAATGTAAATAAAGTTTAATAATATATAATTATTTTTTAAATTAATATAATTTTATTTTAATTTTTAAATAATATAAATTTTATAACTTATTTATTTACTTTTTTGTTTGTCAAGAGCATTTAAGTAGTCAAAATCATCTAGGGATGATATTTTGCCTAAGCCATACTAATCCTTATAACATAGTTGGATTTTTTGTCCCAACATGTTTCTAACTTTCTAGCTAGTGACTTAACATCACCATGTGTCTTAACAACACACTCCTTCACCCACTATCCTATGCCTATGAGAATTTTATTTTTTTATTTTATTAATATTAATAAATTAAAATTAAAATTAATTTATAGTTTAACCAAATCATCTTTCCTTTAAAAAAACCATATTTATGTTTATCATAATTTACAAATCCTCTCTCACCTATTAGCAAGAAACATAATTTTTCATCCATTAATAATAATATAAATTAAATATTATATTAATTAAAATTACAAAATAAATTAAGATAATTTTTCTGTTTTATTAATAATATAAACTAAATATCATTTAAAACTACAAAATTAACTAAATTTAAACAAAACCTAAACAAAAATTTTAATTCATATTACAAATATTACTTGATATACTTTCAAAAACCTAGATACCAAACATTCAATAGAAAAAAATTAACTTTAAAAATTTCAAAAACTTTCACATAATTGCTTCAGTTAATTACTACCCATACCTTTGAAACCAAACATTCAATACATAAAGATTACATTTACATAAAGATTACATTTGAAATTCACAACTTTCCCCACATTACAGGAACTCTTTGGACATTTGACTATATGTAATAGTCACTTAATTACTACCAATACCTTTGAAACCAAGCATTCAATACATAAAGATTAGATTTGAAATTCACAACTTTTCTTTGGACGTATATGGAATAGTGGTTTTGGATTTTTTGGAAATGTTTTAAAGTATCTTTTATAATGTATTGGATTTTTTTTAAATGTTTTAAAGTATCTTTTATAATGTAATATATTAAGGTGTAGGGTGGGAACGGGTTAGTGTTTTTTATTTGGAACATAAATATGAATATAGAGGTTAGTGTTTTGATTTTAGAAAACATTCAATACATAAAGATTACATCTGAAATGCACAACTTTTTCCAGGAACTTTTTGGACGTTTTAGTATATGTAATAGTCACTTAATTACTACCAATACCTTTGAAACCAAGCATTAAATACATAAAGATTACATTTGAAATTCACAACTTTCCCCACATTACATGAATTCTTTGGACATTTTAGTATATGGAATTGTGGTTTTGGATTTTTTTTTTAATGTTTTAATGTATTTTTTATAATGTAATATATTAAAGTTTAAGGTGTAGGGTGGGAGGGTGTTATTGTTTTTTATTTGGAACATAAACGTGAATATAGGGGTTAGTGTTTTGATTTTAGAGGTGGGAAATTTTTATGGGTTAAATTTGTTAGTTGTTTTTTTTCAAAAAATATTCACCAATTTTTATTATTTTAAAAAATTATTGTCCCAAATTCTTCACCATAAAATTATTTATCTTAAAAATTTGCCAAAATTTTCTAAAATATAAAATCTTTAGAAATTTGAATAATTTTACAAAACATCTCAAAATACTTTATAGAATTTTCCTTCTAAAAATTAGTAACTTTTTAGTAAGGTTTCTATGATTTAAGATAAGCATGGATCCTTAAAAATATCCTTTCCCAAATGAAATAAAAAAATTACATTTGCATGGGGAATGAGTATATCAAGCAATAACGAGGCCAAACCACTATCATTATTTTAAGATATTTCTAGTCTAATCGGTATGGAGTTTTGCAGAGTTTCTATGGTGGGGGACTGAAGAATTCTTTTCAATTCCATCCAACTCAATTGACCTCCAAATAACTGCAAGCTCTCTCTGGTTGTCCAATGGATCATTCAAGTCACTTAAGAATTTTAGGAGATTGAATATGTCCATATTCACTTTGGGAGAAATAAACTTATTGATGCACAGGCCAACCATGGTGTTTGAATGGAGAAATGTATTTGTGAGGTAAATGGGGTGATTACCTCTTCATCCCCCCCTTTAATATTAATGAATTTGTGATTCACCCAACACTTGTCCCTCCATGTAGTGACAATGGGATGGGGAGTTACTACACGAGAAAATCTCCATTGATATTGTCCATATATCACAAGTGAATGCCTTAATGAATCCATAAGGACCCTACTTATGACAAAGAAATGTAATCCATTGTGCAAGCCTACCGCTAGTGGAGACATTACATTATGGGGAATGAGACATTCATCCACACTGATCACAAGCCACTACAATTCATGCAGACCCAAGAAAAATTGTAGAATGACCGCCATCAGAAGTGGTCCACATACTTATAACAATTTCACCTCAACATCAAGTATAAAACATGAAGTACCAACCAAGTTGTTGATTACCTCAGCTGACCTCCAGTCGCGACATTCACCATAGTGCTAGACACTTGCGGCCATGAGACCTCCGGATGGCCCCACCTCTATGAGACAAACCCTGACTTCTCCACCACCTACCAAATGTTGGGAGAAAACTCAATGGTCACTAATTTCCATCTTCAAGACGGTCTGTTGTGCCGTCTAGGCCTTCTATGTGTTCTACCAAGTGAGCACACGAAGATGATTTGGGAATCTCACTACAATCGGGTAACATGACACTTTGGCATCGAAAAGAGAGTGGCAGTGCTGCAAAAAAAATTCTACTGGCCGAAAATTCGACAGGATGTTGGCAAGTATATCGGGTCCTTCACCTCCTGTGCTATTTCCAAACCGACCACTAAGAAACAGGTCCTGTACACCCCTCTTCCTACTCCCGACAAGCCATGGGAATCCATCTCAATGGACTACATGTTGGGCCTCTCGTCCACCAAGAGGGGAAATGACTATGTTTTTGTGGTTGTTGATAGCTTTTCCAAGATGGCGATTATGGCCTCCTGCAAGAAGAATATCATTGCAGAGGCCATTGCCAAGATATTCTTTAAATGAGTCTAGGTACACTTTGGGATCCCACAAACCATTGTCTCATATCGGGACAGTCGGTTCCTCAACACATTCTGGTCGAGCCTCTGGTCACTGTTGGATACCAAGCTCATCAAATCCACTACCTTCCACCGCCAGACAGATAGCCAAACTGAGGTCGTCAGTCGGATTATCGTACATATCCTGCGCAAGTACAATTACAAGCAACCCCGCACATGGGATGAGAGTCTTCCCTATATCTAGCATAGCTCAGCTGGCCACAACCGCTTTTAGGTGGGGTTTTGATTCCAACAATTGGCCCCCATGGATGTTGCACTACCCCTGGTGAATACCTCGGTCGAATCATCCCCTCCTCCACCAGAAGCTAAAAAATCCACCTGGTTCATTAAGAAGATCTAGGACATCTGCCAACAGGTTCAAGATATTTTACAGAAGTCCAATGCCAAGTACAAGAAGCGCCATGATCAACACTGGGTGCCACATAAGTTTCAGGTGGGAGACAAAGTTTGGTTGCACTTGGAGAAAGAATGCCTTATAGGGCTCCATTGGAAGCTTCGCCCACTCCGTTATGGGCCACACACCATCACCAAGGTTGTGGGTGACAATGATTTTAAACTCAACATTCCCCCTTTCCTTGGCCTACACCCAGTATTCAACGTGGATCTCCTTCAACCATATTTCTCACCATTATTGGACACATCAGAGATAGCAGAGAAGTTGACACCAACAGAGCTCAACCCTGACTATATGAAACATTCATCCAGTAATAAGATTGTGGACACACATATTAAGGGAACTTGACATCAAAGGATCCAACTTTATCGAGTTGTCAAAACATGGCAGCTCCTACACTAAGGAAAGTGGCTCACCCGTGGCCAAGTTCAGAAGAAATTTCATCATCTCATGGGGGAACTGGATGCAACATAGACCATTGCTTCCTAAGGGGGGAGGATTGATCCATATGGATGTCGGTGGCCTCCCACCTATTCCAACTGGTTCATTTTGGCATTTTTCGAGTTTGGTAGTTTCTTTTTTCTTCCTAGTTTTTAGGTCCTTGACTTGCGAGGACATTTTGAGGGCCTAAACAACGTTTTTAGGGCTCACCATAGTCGGGAATTACCTCGTATAGACTTTTCCAATGGGCTATCGTGTGCCTAAAACGAAGATTGTATGCACAAGTTACGACCCCGAGAAGTCGATGTACTAACTTACCCAAATGAGGCCCACATGACTTTTAACACTTCATCTCCTAGGGTTAGGTTTTTGGATGTCTAGGGTTTATGACATTCTTGTTTATTGTAAAAGGGATTTTAGAGCCTCATTGTAATCATCTTTTTGCGAATGAGTGCAGTTGTCACATCTCTTCTCAGAGATAAGATGCCACCATTCCAAAAAGCTTGTTTTCCATTGCATTTTACAATTTCAGCTTATTTCGTTATTGAATAGAAAACTAGTTTTACTATATCTCTGTTATTCTGTGTTAATCATATTTTAATAATCCGTATTCATTTCATTTTGCTCATAAAATCCAGATCAACAATGTCAAAGGAAACTCTATAGTGAGTGCCCCTTTGTTTGTACTTGCATTTTGTAACTAAAGAAGTGAGAGTAGAACATATAGGTCTCACCTTATAGATAGGTTTTATTTCATATCGGGTTTCATAGGACACATCTTCTATTCATTTTTGTGGATGGTGTGTTCTTTTTTTGTTACTTCTTTTTCATATTTCTTTTATTTCCATAATCATAGAAATAAACTAATGATATTAAATCTGAGCTCTAAGGAAATAAACCTACATTAATAAAATATTTTAGCATAATACAAGACTTGTTGTGAAGAACTATTCTAGTGGAATATCCATGGTAATTTATATCTATTCTAGTGGAATATCTATTCTAGGGGCTTCTGAACATTACACCATACTTTGCATACATGGATATGAACTAGGCCTTTTTGTAGGCATAGTACTTGGAGAACATAGTCCATAAGAAAGGATAGCCAAGTGGTTCTAAACAAAACGAGAACCAAGATTCTTCCAAGGAGGGGAAGAATAAGTGGAAAGGAAAATATAAGAAGAAAACAACCATTTCTCAGTGTAAGGATCCAAACAACCATGAAAAATATTGAAATATTGATGGTCATGATAAAGATAGGTGTTGGAATATAAATCTATATATGAATACAAATAACCATAAAAAGGATTCCAAGAAGATGAACCTACTAGGAATGGATTCAAACAACTAGGTAGATATAAACTTGGATGTGGATGAGAATATTGTCTACACTTTAGTATAAAAGGATTTGAATTTGAGTATTGTTCATCCCAAGGAATAGAAGGAGATAAAAAAATCTTCCATATTAACATCTAGGTCAAAAATACCAAGGTGGATGCTCTATTCAATTCTAATTCATAGGCAAACCTCATATTGGATAATATAATTAGAAAGATTGGGTTGGAGGTTCATGATCATCTCAGGCCATATCTATTTGGATGGGTGATTAAGGAATCAAGGATCAAAGTCACTAAATAGTGTAAGATCAAGTTGAGTATGGTGTAATGTTCAGAAGCCCCTACATGTATGAGGGATGTTATCTTCAAGTAGAGATAAAACTAGTTCTTCCCGATGAAGGAAGGGAAGTTTTACATCATCAACGCACACAAAGTTAAATTGAGGAAATCTACAGTAAGTTCCAACTAAGAAAAGAAATTGACCAGTTCTAGTAAGACGTATGTATTTATTTTCTTAAAGAGACTCAACCAGGGCAGTAATCCGTAAGAGTAAAGGCATCCCTAGAGGGATGTACCAAAGAGTATAAACATTATCTAGAGACGTTTTTGTAGGAATACATATGAGTGTTCTAGAAACATAAAGGAATACCAAATAATATGGAAGTGGATCACAAGATACAACTGTTTCATGAATCCCCATTACCAAATATTGGGTTGTATAGATGGTTTGTTCCAAAATCACGTGAAGTGAAGAAATAGTTGAAACAAATGCTAGAGTAGAGATTAATTCGACTAAGAACTTTACAATATGGGTCATCTATCATTATAATACCCAAGAAGGATGGGACTTGGATAATATGCATCGACTATAGATATTTGAACAAGACCACAATCAAGAATCGATACCCTTTTCCTAATATCGATGATTTGTTAGACCAGTTGCAACATACCAAGTACTTCACTAAGTTGGATCTCAAATGAGGATACCAGCAAGTACGTGTTAATGAAGAAGAAACCTGGAATACTTCCTTCAAGAAAAGGAAATGTATGTATGAATGATTCATCATACATTTTAGTTTATGTAATACAACAACTACATTTATGTGATTGATGAATGATGTATGGAATCCCTATTTAGATTCATTTGTAATAATGTATTTTGATGAAATATTGGTTTATAACTCTACCTAGAAAGAGCATATATTGAATCTTCTGTAGGTTTTAGAGAATTAAAAAGCATCATTTGTTGGATAACCTTAAGAAATGTGAGTTTTCTCAACAAGCATTGGTGTATTTAGGGTACATGATCAGTGAAGGGGAATTCAAGATATATCCCACAAAGATGGAGGGAATCATCAATTGGCTAGTTCCTATTAATGACATTGAAGTTAAGAGATTTGTTGGGGTAGTGAAGTACACATAAAATTTTATAGCATCCTTTTCAGAAGTATCTATGTCACTCCATGCCATAACAACCAGTGATAAGAGTTTCCACCACTAGGGAAAGAATCAACAAAAATATTTCAATGAGATTAACTAAAAGATAAATTAAGTACCCTTTCTGTCATTTATTAACTTACAATTCAACCTTTGGAATTGGAGACAAATGAAAGTGCATTTGCTATGGGAGAAGTCTTGATGCAAGGAGGTAAGATAGTATGCTATCATCCTAAGATGTTTAATGGGGGAGTTATGAATTACCCTATATGTGATAAGGAACTCTATGCCTTGGTTCAAGTTGTTAAGAAATGGAATCATGATCTAATGGGAATTGAAACCAATATCCACACTAATCACCAACCACTACAATATTTTTAGGCCTATGACAAACTAGACATTACAAGTTGATGGGGGTTTTGTAGCAATTTTGTATACTCTTCAAATATAAGAAGGGAACACTCATAAGTTGGAAGACATTCTTTCAAGGTCACCTAAATCCAAGAGTAAAACTTTGGGAACTCTTATGCACATGGAACCTTTTACACATGATGTGTATAAGGACGTATACAAAGAATATGATGACTTCAAAGAGGTGTTTCAATGGCAACAAGGCCGAATTCACGTAGAATAAGGTGATCGTAAGGATAATTATCATCTCTAGAATGGGTTTCCCCACAAGATAGACAAGTTGTGTTCCTAAAGGTGAATATTATATCTTCTCAGAGAGGCTTGTGTTGGGAAAATTAATTGCTTATGAAAACAATCAATTTCCACACCATTAATTATCAATCCAGGGTGCATCTGTTCATTTCAAAGTCATGATGCAAAGTATATGCAAGCTACGATTTCCCTTCTAGCATTGGTAATCTAACATGTGTTGTAGTAATGTAAATCAAACCACTCTCACAAACATGAAAGGAAATCCACACAATAGGACGAAAATAATAACAAGCTTTGGAAAAGTAAATCACACCTCACAAAAAGTGTTAATCAATGAAACTATCAAATTTATCTTACACCCCATGGAATATCAGGAAAGTATATCCATCTATTGGAAATAAATTGGAAAAATATAAAACTTAACTTGTAGGAAAGGAAACACACCATGCTTGCTAAAAACTAAAACACACCAACTATGGTATCATGATTATTAATGAACAGTCTCCTGAAAAAACCGAAGAAAAAAAGAAACACACTATCACACATTGCAAGAAAAGTAAATATCACTCGATAAGTGGTGGTCTCCTCCATTCCCTTCTTTCAACCACCTGCAGGGATCGATAGAAGCACATAACACACAAGAAGATCTAATTCTAAATCACTATTGCAGAATTAAAATCTGATCTATTTGACAAAAATTAAATTTAATATATCTGACAGAAGGTAAATTTCCGAAAAGGAAAAATTCACACACTTGCATAAATAAATCGACCTAAAATATATACTCTCTTATCACCATGTTTTCATAATACAAAGTGTTTCCACTAATCGACACCATAAATGAATTAATTGAAATGCAATAATTAAACACACTATGAAAAATAATAAAACTACCTAAGTTTCACAACACTCACGGAAATTAAAATAAATCCACACTCACACATGACAATAAATTAAATAAACTGATTAACGACATGAATAAAATCAACCATAATAACAATGAGAAATAAAGAAGAATAAATTTCAAAAGGAATAAATCAAACTAACTAAATTACAGGCTACAAAAATAATGAAATGGGAATAAATAAATTAATAATGAATTACTCCATCATCATTTGGACAATTCTCTAAGAGTCCCCCTCAAAATGAAGGAGGCACTCTCTTTATACATGATTTTGTGTAAAAACTAAAATAACAAAAATAAATCTAGATCCACAAGTTTCTCTTGTGGTTACAACAATTTACTAATAAGTAGAAACTAAAAATCAACTAGTAAGTAATTAGAAGATATTTACTAATAATCCAAAACTAATTTGATCAATGGTTGCAAGATTCTCTTCTCATATAAGATGATTGTTGTTTATAAAGGAGGAATGTGGATCCGTGAACAAATCTTTATTGCATAAGTGAATGCTTCATTTGGCAAGTTTAGAAGGTGGACGCAACAATAAATCTGGGAAAGTTTCCTTCAAAGATCAGTTCATATTGCCCACCTCGCACATTTTATAGGAAAATTATTTGTGTTTCAACTAATTAGGCATGTTTTGCACAAAATCCATGCTGCGGATTTTTCTATTTCATTCTCATAGCTCCAAAATATACGTTCATATTGCCCACCTCACACATTTTATAGGAAAATTATCTATGTTTCAACTAATTAGGCATGTTTTGCACAAAATCCATGCTGTGGATTTTTCTATTTCATTCTCATAGCTCTAAAATATACGTATGAAAATCACTATCTGATTTGGATGCTTAGATTAACATTTTTGTTGTATGGATCCATAATTGTCACACATCACGGCTCATTGTTATAATGGATCATAGTTCCAACGACTCAAGATTATTTGGATGAGTTGCAACATGAGATTTGTGGCAGAGGAGTTGCAACAGAAAAATATTTCTTTGGTGAGTTGCAACAACTATTGTAAGGGGTTGTACAGTGAATTGTTGCAAGTTGCAGTAAGATAGATTTCATCAAGGAAAGAGTTACAACAACAGTTGTAAGGAGTTGCAATGATTTGCAGAAATAACATGGAAACTATAGCAACTGAGTTGCAACAATGGGAACCAAAATACTTCGATATCACATCTTGCTTAACAACCTATCTAACACATTGTCTTTGCAAATTAACTCCATGATAAATGCAAATACGATATTTCTCTATTTGATGTCAAATATGAAATAAATGCAAATGGAAAATACCTTGGATCTAAATCCCGCATATCAGTATCAAGATGGATTAATTAACATTAACACAGGTTATGGTGAGAAATAAGGGATAAAAAGTAGGCAAAATAAGATATAAGAAGATGACAATTTCAAGACCCAACATATCCCCCACATTGAACATGTTTCAGTTCCTCATGCAATCCACAACCAAGCTGTAAGGACTTGAATTTTTCAATGCACCATGCCATTTAACTTGAAAGATTTGCTTTCTATTTTCCCATTGTCATGAACTTCCTTACAAGATTCCAAAAATAATAACACAACAAGAATGCTAATGAAATCTACCTTTTGTGTTTGATCATTTTCCTCACATATGCAACAGGTTCTTGTGGGGAAACTTTTGAATTCACTGTTGGTTCTTATGTAACAATGTGAATTTTTATTCTTTTGAGAGCCAACACTGTTCTTGTGTAACAATGTTTGTGTCATCCCCTTCCATTTCCAACATTGGTTCTTGTGTGACAACGCTTATATTGTCTTGGAAATTTGTTTCTTCTGCTACAATATGTGTGCATTTTTCAAAAGTATCCTTCAAGTGATTCTTATAAATTCCAATGGTGTTGTAGCAGATTTGAAAAATGGGAATTTCATGCAAATGACAATCTAAATTGAGGAGATCTTTGGTGAATGTGTTTATCACCTTTTAATGCCTCTATTTTCCAAAAAGTTGCACCAAGTGAGTTCATGAAACCCAATATATAAGAAAATAGGATGCTACAGGAGTAACAACAAACTGTTGTAGGAGTAACAACAAACTTAATAAACCATTTTCTCCAAAAATAAGAATTGGGTTTTTTCTGAAATTTGGTGAGCATATTTTTACCATTTAATTTCTTCTCCATACCAAAAGTCAGCGATACCCACATCACTAATTTCGATAAAAAGGAAATTTGGTTGTAGGTGATGGTGCTTAATTTATTGAAAATCGTGCACTAGAATTACTTAAAAAAATTTGTTCTTATTCCTCTCATTGAAGTACTTCTCACAAAATTCTTGTTCTTAGTCATCAACCTAACTTCATTTTTCTTCATTAAATGCACAAAGACCCTACTTCTCCCCCACAACTGCACTTTTGCATTTCCTCATGCAAAGAAGGTAGAACTATCAATAGAGATTCACCTAAGTAGCACGACCTCTTGATTTTCAACTTCTACAATCATAATGTTAATATCAACATCGAAAACATGAAGTGGGATCTTTTCTTTCTCACCATGAATCATTTCTTCATCTGACATTGCTGGTTCTTATGTATCATCAATGCTTCCAACAACGTTTGGTGTATCAGCTTCATTGCTTTGTTCCTCACTACCCACGGTCTATGTAATCCCTTCAACATTTTGTTCAGTGTTGGGAACTGCTAATTCTTATGTAACAATAGTGTCCTCCACCCTCTAAGTCTCAACAATTCCCTCGAATGTTTTTTTTGCTTCATGGTTGGGAATTGTTGGTTCTTGTGTAACAATATTTTCCAACGCCTCAAAATTTGCCAATTATGGGTTGTTAAAGCACTACTCTTTTTCCTCTAGGAGGGGCTCCGTCTTCAGTCTTTGACATTCTAAAAATGACCCTGTAAATTGTTTCTGGCAACCAACAACCATGATAATTTTTGGCTATCTATAAAATTTATAACACATCATGGTTGTAATCCACACATTAGACCTCATGTATCCTCCAATTAATCTCAACCTGATTTATGTTTGATGGTAACTCTATAACTCACAACAAATTTTGAAAATTTGGGCCAAAAGATGCATCAACAAAGCATGAAAGTGAACTCATAACTATGTGGGAATGGCTCCTGCAACAACTTCTTATGTTGTAGGTTCTTGTAGAGCATCCATCTCCCTCTCATCCAATAGTTTTCTTGGCTTGTGCATATGTATAAACTGCTTGTTGGGTTGTTGTTGGTTCTTGTGGAGAAACAACAATGCCTTTTTCTTTCTTCTTACTGTTGGTTCTTATGTGACAACAATAAGACTTCCTATTGTTGGTGCTTGTGTAGCAACAATAGGGCTCATGTAGTTGCAATCTCTTCATGATTCAACAAGGTTGTGGACAATGAGGCCATGAGTATGATGATGTCATGAGTCACATGGAACAAGGGTGGTGATGGCATAATGATGAATGATAAGGCAATGAAAAGACAATGTCCCCCCCACAAAACTGAAAGATTTTGACAATGGAAATAAAGTATGGTAGGGGGAATCAATAGAGTAATCATATGTAATTTTTCAAATAAACATATATAACATTCAATGAATCGTAATAAAATAAAATAGAAACAAGCATACATGCACCTACCTATCAAGTCCATAATATCTGTAGAGGTGTTATGAGAAGTAAAATATATGATATGGTCCACAATGATATACGAACTTTCCAAGAAGAGCAGTGTGGAGCTTGGAACTTGTAGCATGAGGATATATGATATTGATCTCTATTGTAGCAAAGAATATAAGAAGTTTTTTTCAAAGGAAAACATAAAAACCTTTATTCAAAGAGAAACTTTGATGGAATTATTTCTTACTTTATTTCCAAACTTTTCCTGCTAGCAAGCTAGTTTTCAAACAAGGTTTTTCTAACTGCACCCAGAGGGTTTTCACAGTCATAATTTTATTATCCCCGAGGGATGGTTGCCAACAAACTAGTTTTCAATAATTCCACGGTCTGATGGTGCCTAAGACAAGTTTTCACCATCAATTTTATTAAGGGAAGAAAAATGATGATAGGGAAACTCAACATTGTAAGCAAGTTGAGTCACTTTATTGCATGGGTTAAGGATGGTCAAGAAGAAAGTCATGGAAGTGATGGTGCAGTGGGGGATGAATTTTTTATTGTAGTGGCTATATGAATGATATTCTAGTAAAGGTTATTGGTTTTCAAAGATAACAAATGAGACTCTATGAACTTCAACATGCATGCATTGTTGAGCTAAGAGGAAGTAAATGCATAAGCATACGATGATGATGGTGAATGGGCATAATGAATCTTAGGTATTTTGGAAGGAATATTGAACAGACATGGCATGAATGATGTAGTAATGGGGAGTGTGATGATGGTACTTGACTTTCTTGAGCATTGGTCTTCAATTCATCTTCAAATTAATTTGTTCCTTATCTTGTTCTTGATCCATATGAATAGAAACAATGTGACTAATAGACATGAAAACAATGTCTTGGTGTTGCAGCTTCTATGTGAAAATGAAAAGAGAAAATTAAATGGAAATATGGAAAGGGGATGTGAAATAAGAGTGGGAAAAATGAACATGGTGTTGCAAATGAAGTTGTAACCAAGGAGAAAATGGAAATAGGAAGATGAAAGTAGGGCTGCAAATGGAGTAGCAGTATTGAGTGGTAATATCCTCATGATATAAAAATAATCCCTCGTTTATTAATAGATGATATACCATTCACAAAAATATGGCCTCAAGAATCGCTTGAATTGGCTTCCTTGATCTTCCCGAGATCTACAAAAACAAAATAGCACTTACCAACAAGAAAACATGAGATCATGGAAGAAGATAGGTGTGTGGTCTCTCTTCATCCAAGAAATACGAAAAAAAAATGACAAATAGATCTGATAAAACAAATCCAATGAAATATACCAAAACAAAATTCAGTTTTTACCTGTTGTGGAGAGTGGTGGCCACCTAGAATATCCATCAATATTTCATCGATAAATTTTTCATTTCTTGTCCGATTTGAGTGATTCCAAAACCATATGAAAGTATATTCAAAGGGATATCCCTATTATAAAAACATTTTTAAAATTCCTCTAAATGATATGCCAAAATTTCTAAGGAACAACTTGCATGACAAAGGTGTTTTTAAATTCCCCCATAGACCACCAATCATTATTTTGATGATAAATTTTTCATTACAGGTTGGAAGGACATGGTTCCACTTTGAGTATAAATTGGATTCATTTATTCATATCCAATAGAAACATGTTTTAAAATTGATTTTATTTGTTGTACCAACCTCTGATGAAAAAACCCAAGAGGCAGAGTTTCTGTGATGTTGATTTAGGATAGGAAGTCACTAATTTGTGAATAACATTTTCATACAGAGTCCAAATTGAGTGATTCAAATTGTGTATTAAACTATACTTGAAGGGATTCATCCCATATAAACATATTTTTAATACGTTGTGATTTGATATGTTGTATGTGCTTATGAACAATCAATATGCAAATTTGCCATGATGCAGATTTTATGACCAACAATCAGTAATTTGGTCATAACGTTTTCATCTTAGATACAAATTGAATGATTAAAATTGTGTTAGAAACTAGACTCCGAGTACTATGTCCCATAGAAACGGGTTTAAAAAATTCTGAATTTTAGTCCCTCAAATTTGGATTGTACTGACTCTATTCATGAGCTTCCTTCTCTATGTTTAGTCATTGTTTTGGCCATAAATTCTTCGTTTGAAATCCAATTTTAAAAATTCAAGATGAATTAGAAATTATATTCCAAGGGATATTTTGGATACAAATAGGTTTGAAAAATGATCCCATATGACCACCCCCCAAAAAAATGGTTTGATTATGTTTTTAGTGAAGTCAACGTAACAAAGTGCCATAAAAGTCTATTCAAAAATAAAATTATCTAAATGATGACATGAGTATGTGTAAGTTTTCATATACATGTATTTACTTATGCAAGACACTTCCACACCAAAAATTTCAATCACCCCGATCGATGATTGTGCATTATGACCTATGGAACAAATGTAAAGAATATACCCAAAATCGAAAGTAAAAGATGAATTAATCGTGAAATCAAAAAATGTGGCAATGAGATCCTAACATAACCATCATGGGAACTCAAAAGTGGTCATTAAGTGTCCCATTATTGAAATGTCCCATTATTGAAAGTATAAAATAATGAAATCCTAGCTTAACCAATGTGGGAAAAAAAGGTCCACAGAGTGTCTCATTATCCATGAAATACATTCCACTTTCTTATGAAATTGGGATTCTTATATGATGAGGGATTTGAAAATTTGAATGATAAATAAAACCATCATCAAATAATTTTCCAATATGCATAAGATTAAAGGGACTGAGTTTAGGTAGAGGCAATCAATGATGAAGAATCAAGGGTTATAAAGGGGTGTAAAAATGAAAAAGGAGCATGGTTTTAATAAATAAGAGGGGAAAAAATGATGAAGGGTAGAGGGATGTTGAACAAAGGAAGGGGGGGTGGTAGGTAATGAAGGTAAAATAAAATGGAAAAGAAAGGAAGAATGAAGAGTGGGAAATAAGAAGGAAAGTAAAGGGAGGATACAAGACAAAGTAGGGATGAAAGAGTGGATAAAGGAATTTTCAGAGTAAGGGGGGAAGAAAGAAAAGGTAGAGAGGATAAAAAGAAAAATGTGAAAGAAGAGAAGTAGATGGAAACAAGAGGGAAATTATATGAAAATATGGAAATATGTAAGCAAGGATAGAAATGAAACAAAATAAAAAGAAGAAGAGGAGGGGTGACTAATATTATATGGATAATTAAAAAGGTTTAACAATCCAAGATGTCATATAAAACATAATGAAAATTGACCACATATCTCGATAATTAATCCAAACTCAATCTTGAAGGCTTCGACATTTCCTTGACTCCTTCTTCTAGTAGAATACCCTTTCACAAATGCTCCTTTCCTCCTTCCAAAATTTCTACAAAAGAGAGATTAGTACAATGGGTGGCTCTTACTGTACCAAAAAATGATCTTTTTAACTTATGCAAACTACATGCTCAAACTTAAAAATGAAGCTAAAACCCAATGTTGGTTGTACTTTTGCACCTTCCATAACCTTCCTCGACAACGGTGCCAAAATGTTGGGAAAATTAATTGCTTATGAAAACAATCGATTTCCACACCATTAATTATCAATTCAGGGTGCATCTATTTATTTCAAAATCCTTATGGAAAGTCTATGAAAGCTACGATTTCCCTTATAACATTGGTCATATAACATGTGTTGTGGTAATGTAAATCAAACCACTCTTACAAACATGAAAGGAAATACACACAATAGTTCGAAAATAATAACAAGCTTTGGAAAAGTAAATCACACCTCACAAAAAGTGTTAATCAGTGGAAAAATATACTCTATCTTACACCCCATGGAATATAGGGAAAGTATATCCACATATTGGAAACATATTGACAAACAATAAATATTAACTTATAGGAAAGGAAACACACCACACTTGCTGAAAAGTAAAACAGTACACCAGTTGTGGTATCAGGAGTATGAATTAACTGTCTCTTGAAACAACGGAACAAAAAAAGAAACACATTGTCACACATTGTGGGAAAAGTAAATATCCCTCGGGAAGTGTTGGGATCCCTAATTCCATGCTTTCAACCACCTACACAGACCGATAGAATCACACAACACACAAGGAGATTTAATTCTAAATCACTCTTGTGGAATTGAAATCTAATCTATTTGACATAAAGTAATTTTAATCTATTTGACAGAAGGTAAATTGCTGAAAAGGAAAATTTCACACTTGAATAAATAAATCGAACTAAAATATCTACCCCCGATCACCATGTGTTCATAAGACAAAGTGTTGCCACTAATCTACACCATAAATGAACTAATTGAATGGTGGTAATTAAATAGACTATGAAAAATAATAAAACTACCTAAGCTTCACAACATTCACGGTAGTTAAAATAAATCCGCACTCACACATGACAATAAATTAAATAAAATAATTAACAACATGAATACAATCAAGAATAATAACAATGAGAAATAAAGAAAAATAAATTGCAAAAGGAATAAATCAAACTATCTAAATTACATGATATGGAAATTATGAAATGAGAATAAATAAAGTAATAATGAATTACTCCATCATCATTTGGACAATGATCTAAGAGTCCCCCCTCATAATGAAGATTACGCTCTCTTTATACATGAGTTTGTCTAAAAATTAAAATAACACACAATAAATGTAGATCCACAAGTTTCTCTTGTGGTTACATCAATTTACTAATAAGTAGAAACTAAATATCAATTAGTAAGTAATTACAATATTTTTTCTAATAATCCAAAACTAATCAAACTAATCTGATGAATGGTTCCAAGATTTTAATCTCATCTAAGATGATTGTTGTTTGTAAATGAGGAATGTGGATATGTGACCAAATCTTTACTGCTAAAGTGGATGCTTCATTTGGCAAGTTTAGAAGGCGACCACAACAATAAATATGGGCGAGTTGACTTCAAAGAACTGTATGTACCATCCACCTTGGACAT
>ML782615.1:159271-205527 GCA_009831015.1 Picea engelmannii
GCTTTTGGTATTTGTCACCTTTTCCATTCGATGTTGTGTATGGAGAACAAGGAGGAGTGGGGGAAGACATCACAACAAAAACATTGAAATATGAGAAATTTGTTGAAAATATTAGGTAGATCCATTTGCAATTATATGAGATGCTGAAGAAGTAACAAGAATGGGACAAGGCTAGACATGATCAGTACAAAAATGAGAAATCATTGAAAGTTGGGGACCACATTTTATTACAACTAAACAAGGAAAGACTACAGGGTCCTAGTAAGAAGATCACGAATTTTTGGTATGGTCATTTTCAATTATTGGAGAAGGTAGGTGATAACATGTATAGCCTCAACCTACCCTCATATATGTGCATTTAATCAATAGTGAATGTGGAAAATATGAAACTCTATGAACCTTCCATGTTTGATCAAGAAATTGAGGAGAACGTCCTACCTACTATAGATGAATAAGAAGCCAAATCTCAGTCAGAGTTTGAAGACGATACTGTTTTGTATAAGAAGTCTAGAACTACCAGATAGGGGCAGTATGAACTTTGGTATATTAGTTTGAAAGGCCAAATTATAGGAAAGAAAAATGGTACTCCAAGGATAAGGTAGAGGAAATTTTTTCTCACCTCATTCAATAAAATATTTTTGGGACCAAAATCCTACCAAAATGGGGAGGTATGAGTTGTATTAGATCATTAAATAAATTTTCATCTATCTTGGTACTTTTTGGTTGGAAAAATTTGGAAGAGATGGCTTCCAAGGCACATTTTGGGTCCATAACTATTTTTTTTCATGTGGTTCACAATGATGGATATCGGTGCTCACTACGTCCACAACCCCCCCCCCCCAAAAAAAAAAAAAAAATAATAAAAAGATCCACAAGAGAACATAGGGAGGCCGAGTATTTTCATAATATTGGGGGCTCAACAATAAGAGCATATTATAGACCCATTTAAGGGAACAACATGTCACTCAAAAGGAATTGAACCTAGGTAGGGAGGGTAACAATCATTCCTCCCAACCACCCATGCTACATCCAATGGTCAATTTGGGTCCATAACTATATGCACACACTTAGTGTATTATACTATTTATTATATTTTAACCCCCTTTTTCTTTTTCTCTTTTTAAAATATAATTACAATTTTATTTTTGTGAGTAATATTTCTTTTTCATTATATTATATAAACTACATAATGTATATATATTCACAACTTGTGGAAATGGCCTGAGAAGTTTTTCTACAAAAATGGGTAGATAGAGGGATTAAAGACCTACCCAGAGGGAAACCAAGTCGACATATTAAACCAAGAATAGATATTTTTAAAATTTCCATAATACTATCAAGGGTTGAAACAACTAAGTTATTATAGGAACAAAAAATGGTAAAAATGATAGTCATAAAGTAAATAAGAACGAAAACTGTCATTCTAGAGGATATAGATAATGTGTCATCTTCTGATGCAACCTTTGTAGAGTGGGAAGGAATTTTTCCATTCCTACTTCTAATCAAAGCCATGACTGAGAGACTAGCGAGACCAAGCATCCATCTACCAATCCACTAGTGAGGTATATGCAAAGCTAAAATACTCATCAAATAACAAATTTAAAAATGACCCCATGCAAGCATGGATATAAGTGAGTTTCCCTTGTTATATTGTGATATCATATCAATGCAGGGAAGGTGAGGTCCTTGTGGTTAAGTCTCTAACATCGTTGTTTGAGAAGGGAATTGTCTAGAGAGTTCTAGTCAATATCTTTGATGTCAGAGCAGCTAGACACCCATTCATTGGAAAGATGATTAGAAATATTATTGGCATCTCTTATTACATGAGAAGGAATTATGGAAGAGGCTTGAAGTAATATGTCTTGAAGTTTCTCGAGAGTGTCCTATAGACTCTATTGCTTGGAAATTTTACAAGGTGGTGAACCATTTTGGAGGTGAATCAACATGTTTATGGTGATTTGAGAGTCACCTTTCATGATGAGTTTGGAATAATTCTACTGGTTGGACATTTTTAATATGGTAAGGAGAACTTAGATATTTTTTGTGTTACTATAGCTTATGCCTAGGATTCCATAATAAATTATGAGAATTTTCCCCATGGAGTTGCAAAAGACTCCTACATGCCAAACATCTCACATTTTTTTTTGTAGCCCTAAAGAAATTAATTTTGATAAGGTAATGAGGAGGAGGGGACCAAGAAAAGGGGCAGGAGAGATGAGGCCCCCATATCATTTGATACGGGATGATCATTACTAATTTGAGATTCCATCTTGAGAGGATGATATTCTCTTTGGGATTATATTTGTCATCCTCCTTGTTCTAATATTTAGATTTAATTGTTTCAAGAATGTCTCTTTTTGTGTGAGCCCAAAACATCGTTAACATATGCTCCTCATTCTTGAATATGTGATGATTTCTCTCCTTCCAAGTTTCCTACATAAAAAATCTTGGGAAGAGTTTCCAAATCCTATTTAGGATGGGTTTCTAAAATACAATGGTCCACCAAGTGGCTAGGGTATCATGTAAAATATCCATGTGACGACCTGATTGTATGAATATCAAAGAACTATGATCCCAAAGTTGACTATTGAAGGGATATGAATTTAGAAAGTATTCCTTGGATTCCTCGACATGTTTGCAAGGAATGAAGAATAATAGTGGTATAGCATCAATTTCCACCATTGAAGAATTGATTCTCTTGTTGGACTAATCCCTATCCTACTTAAATACAAATATTCCCCATACCTCCTCATTTCCTTCTAAAAAATAATTTTTTGGAGGATATACATGCCCTCATAGTTATGAAACCCATGCATACATTGGCTAATCAAGGGACAAGCACATACATTCTAATAAATGCTAAAAATATATAATTATGCCTAATTAAATGTTGAGTTATAGGTTTGGTTAGTTTTCTAACTCCTTTTACCCATACTTAACCATCTCTAAACAACTAGAGACTACATAATATGAGCAATTGCCTCAAGGATAAAGGTAATGGTTCTTTGTATACTAAAGAAAACACCTATTTCGCTATACCCGACGAGTCTGTAAGACCATACACATTACTATTGCTACTAGTTTTTTGACCTAGAAACCCTTGTTTCCATCTTTCTTTTGATCACCAACCTATCTCACAAAGAGTCTCCCATATATTCTCTTCAGATCCATGGTGAATTCAGAGTCAAAGCCAAGCCTTATAGCAGTAGCTGGATGGAGGAATCTGGGATCTTTTTCGACAAGGAGCTGCCACATCGGACAGGTAAAATATGTAACTACCTAATTGTTGTTCATGAATATCATAGAAACGCATTCCTTCAAAGTGTATGGTTTTGGTATTGTTTAAATCTACAATTCTTTTATATATGATTCATAGAATACTAATTTCTTTGATATTTCCTTCATTTTTCATAGGAATAACAAGTAGTTATTAGTATAACCACCTCTCTGTATAGTTCTACTTATTTTAGGTTCTTGTAGGTTGCAGAAGAACCATTAGACGTCACCATTATCGCATCTAATTGAACCCTCACAAATTCATATTTTGTGTTAGGTCAGGTCATCTTCTAGGATTTTTAGTCTCTGAGACTGGGATCATGGTATATCCATTAAAGGTTGAGGTAATACTTCAATTGCCTCCCCCACACACTATTCACCAACTTTAAGGTTTACAGGGGAAAGCTAACTTTTTATGACGGTTTATAGTGAACTATGCCAATATTACTAAGGCTTTCATGCATCTCTTAAAGAAGGACACTCCTTTTATCTGGGATGAGCAAGCCCATGAATCCTTCGATGCTTTGAAGAAATCCTTGGTATCAATGCCTCTACTGAAGTATCCATACTACAACATAGATTACTTGATTTATGTTGTCGCATCTGAAGAGATGATTGGTATGGTGTTGGTTCAGGAGGATGATAAGCTTCGTGAGCATGTCATTTACTATCTTAGTTGAAAATTAGTCAGTCCTGAACTCAAATATTCTCATGTTGAAAAGCTAGCTTTGGTTGTCGTTCACGTAGTCCAACGATTACGACATTATATATTGCTCTGAAAAACTATTGTGGTTGTCAATGTCGATCCATTTCAATATGTCCTTATGAGGCATATCATAGGGGGAAAGTACAATAAATGAATTTTCATTATGCAAGAGTTTGATCTCAATTTTGCTTCTGTGAAGTCCAAAAAATCACTAGTTTTTGTAGAGCTAGTATCTAAGTTCCCTCGATCAGACGTGGATTTTATTCACGTTGATTCATTTGCGGATGAACACGTTTTCCTTGTATCATCATCATACCCCTAGTATGGAGACATTGTTCTCTATCTTCAAACTTTGAAGTTCCCTCAACATCTCTTGCGAGATGACCGAAGATGTATATGATACCAAGATAAGAACTACCTTATCGTCGACAAAACTATATATCATCGAGGAGTGGAAAATATCTTGCATATTTGTTTAAATAATGAATAAGCTAAGTTTGTTCTAAACGATTCCCATAGTGGGGCTTGTGGTGGTCATCTATCAGGGCTTGCGACGGCCCAGAAAATTGTGTGAGATGATTATTTTTTTCCATCTATCTTTAAAGATTGTGTTGAAGCAGTTAAGAAGTGTCACCCCTGCGAGGTGTTCACTCAAAAAATGTGCTCACATCCAACTCCTCTCCATCTAGTCATTACCGCCGGTCCCTTCACCAAGTAGGGGGTGGACCTTGTCGATTGCAACCCAAATTTGGCTGGGGGGAATTAGCACATTATCGTGGTCGTAGAATACTTTAATAAATGGGTCGAGGCCATGCCTACAGTTAAATCCGATGGGAATATTTTCGCCTTCTTTGTATTCAATCAAATTATATCCAGGTTTAGAATATCGAGTGAGATTGTCACTGATCATCGCAGTCATTTTTAGAATGAAATGATGGAATAACTAGCATATAAACTGGAGTTTAAGCATGGTCATTTTTCCCCTTACTACCCCTAGGAAAATGGAAAAGTATAGGTCGTGAACAAGTCTCTCAAGACCATTTTGTAGAAAATTGTCAGCCAAATCAAATTTGACTGGCATATCATGCTATATCCAACACTTTGGGCATACCGAACCTCAGTCAAGACTTCCACCATTTTTTCTCCTTTCTAGTTAATACACGGTGTGGATTTGACCTTACCTATTGAATGTGAAACCCCTTCTCTTAGATTCGCAGTTGTGCTCCTACCTGACACTTTTGATCTTGAACAACACCTCATGCACCTAGAGTCTAGATGAGCAGTGTCGAGACGCCTCTACGACTATCGAATCAAATAAAATATGTGTTAAGGTCCAATATGATAAATATTTCTATCCTCAGCTATACGCTGAGGGTGACTTGGTCCTTCTATATGATCAAGACAAAGAACCACTAGGGACAGGAAAGTTCAAACCCATGTGGCACGGTCCCTATATTGTGCGACATGTATTAAAAAAAGGATCCTATGAATTAGAATATTATGAAGGGAACATGTTGGCTAAGCCCAGGAATGGGCTCTATTTGGAAAGATATTACGCTTGAGCCCCAATCTTGGGAGTAAATCTTTGTATACTCATTTAATTTAGTGTATATATCTTTTCCCTTTGTTTCCATCTTCAGCTTTCTTATCGAGTTTTCCCTTGGTTGGAATATGTTAACGGAGTCTTCGGTCTACTTAGGATTCGTAGACGGGGCCAGTCGTAATACACAGAACTTGGCTTCCACCTCTTGGGTTGTTTACTCACCCAAGGGTCTACTGGTGTCTTCAGGTGGCATTTGCTTAGGGCCATCCGCGAATAATGTGGTAGAATATAGCATTGTTATAGAACTTTTGTGTGATGTCATTTCACATGGTATTCTCTCTTTATAGGTTTCCCTGGACTCCCAATTAGTACTATGTCATTTGAATGCTAGTTACAGTGTGCATGACCCTACTCTACTCTGACGTTTCCTACGAGTGCGAATTTTAGAACGACAGTTTGATTTTATTACTTATCATCACACACCTAGAAGTTCTAATTATGTATTTGATGCATATGCTAATTTTGTTTTAGATTGGCATTTGTCACATAACTAAAGCAAATAAAACATTTTCATCAATGTACACATTGTAACATAAGTTAAGCCGAAGAACCATCTTTTTATATATATTTCAAAAAATATGATGTTTAGAGTACAAAATTGGGGCTAACACACTCAATATACATATACATTCAATCATATAATATTCATGACATCTATGCCTGTGGCACCAGATGAGTGTCATGATAACATACTACAATGTTTGTGAGATGCCGAAAGAGTCATACCCAAGCATGGGGCACACCTACCACCTGTCGCTGCATAGCCTCCCAAAGAACCTCTACTTGAACCATATGAATCCTCTGCGTCAAACACGACAAGTTTCCCTGCACATTTTGAAGGACTCTCTCTATGTCCCCTCCCGTTGCCTCATCTCCCCAGTGCCTCCGACGATGTCATGGAAGTTTTTCTGGCTGTCATGGACCTATGTCTGTGTCGGATACATGTTTAATTAGTACTTAACATCATCCAAAAATATTTTTGTCTCCTTATATAAAAATACAAAAAAATGAAATATGTAAAAAACTTTGACATACCTATGTCTCCATAGGCGGACCCTAGTGGTAATGGCATGTCAGGATATCCTCTAAAGTAAATCCTTGCATAAAGGTAGTCATCTAGAGCTATCACCTTCTGTATCCACCAGAAGAAGAAGTCATCATTGTAGGGTGTTGGAACCCTACCTCCCCCCTTCTACCTCATCACCTAGGTCCACCGTGCCATGGCTGGATCGCGAGGTCCACACAGAATAATATCAAATATAGGTCCCAATCCTGGAACCCACTCGTAGAAAAATATACAAAGGATATAAGCAAACCAAAAGTTCATTTTACTAACCTATTTGCATTCTGTCAGTTGGCTCTTCATGTTGGCCAGTAGTGAGGTGCACCAATCGTACACCGTGGGTCTCAAGCACTCCACTGAGTAGAACATAGGTGGCCTCGATGTCTGGTGCAAAGAGGTCGACCTTGTGATCCATGTCAAAATGAGGAAAACAATATTGAGACTTAGATTGTTTATCTCTCTAATGGGAATTTGGCTCCCGACCTTCTCGATCCCTGCAATGCAATGAGTGGCTATGTATTCCTCTGATCAATGAGATTTCTGTGGTGAGGATTTTCATCATTGTTTGGAAAAACCATAGTGTTGCGAATGAATTGTCGATGTTTAAGATCCATATCAGGATCCATCTTATGTATTCCTTTATTTTCATGCCACTCCTAGATCCCCAGGCTTTGAGGTTGACCACCTCACCCCGACGTGACAATCTCGTCAAGAAATAGATGTCCTCAACTTCAATCCTCAATGGTTGTCCATCAAGGTTGAAGCTCTCACTATCTGGATCCTAGTAATCCACGAGCAACTACATAAATCTCACTTGGGCCCTCATGCTTTTGA
Source organism: Picea engelmannii (assembly GCA_009831015.1). Taxonomy (NCBI): domain Eukaryota; kingdom Viridiplantae; phylum Streptophyta; class Pinopsida; order Pinales; family Pinaceae; genus Picea; species Picea engelmannii. The sequence goes on from ML782615.1 coordinate 166,754, forward strand.
GAGCCCAAAAATTGTATAGTCCACATATTTTAAAGGCCATTTGCCCCCCTGGATCTCTCTCCACTGCAACATCCACCTCTTCATGTTCTCTTTCTCTCCACTCTAGAACCATCCTACAAGATTCAAACCCTTTTTTGAGTTAGAAACCTTTAAAAAACATTATCTACATACATATACGTGAGTTGTAGTGTACATAGTCGCATATAGGACTACTTATACACTAGTTGTATTTCAAACAACCGCATATAAGTATGCGTATACATGACTCGATAAACTGTAGCCCATGTACACCTAAGTTTTCAAATTGCGCCCTAAATAACTTAAAAAATGACACCTAATTACAAAATTTAATCCACTAAAAAGAAAGAGGAGAGAAGGATGATTTACTTGGTCTAGACGATCGTCGATTCCGCTGCCCAAAGCTCCCTCAATCACCAGTTGAAGTTCGGAGGTAATTTTCTCCAAAATCCACTATTTGGGTAAAAAATACAAATGGTATAGTAAAATTGGTTTTTTTAACTATTTATAGAAAAAATTACCCACTTTGCATAGTTTCGTCCAATATTTTGGCCTAATGGACTAATATGAAAGTGGATGGAGTTGATTTTTGTAGTTTTATATAGGGATTCTTGCAGTTTTTCAATGCCATGTCGCTTGTTCATAAATTTGACAGGTATTTTCATTACCCAACATATATGATAGGTATCCAATCCATCATGAACAATTGCATCATCCTATAATTGTCACTCATATACCTTAGGTATAGACCCATTTCATAGCGACATAGAACCTTTTATCTGTAAGTATAAGTGTCGTTATCAAATGATAGAGACTTACCAAAAATGGGTACCCTAGTTAGATACCCTGCTTCATTTGGTTCCCATGTAGATATTTTTTCCGTAGGACTGGGAGTCCCTTATAGCTAATACATGACTTTATGTTCAACCTCATTTCTTAATCATAAACATGCTGACCTATACCTAGAGGACTCCCAAGCAAGTTTGATTTAAGTTATTTTTTGATTCATTTCAAAAATAAAAAATATTACCAAGTGAATTTGTCTCTTTCACACTCATAAATTGGATTCGAAAGGATGTCTATTTGGTGCAAGTTTATCCCTTTTCAAAACCAAGTAGACTAAGATTACGAAAAATGACATTTTTTGGCGTTAATTTGTAATTGCATCTCATTCTCTTGCTTGCAGTATTGAGCCTATTTTCGGTTCTTTCTTTTGCATTATAAGCCTCTCACCTCAGCAGTTTGCATCATCAGCCAAGCAGGCCCTTGTTTATATCATTTGTAGCTCGAAACCCTATACCTAGGAGGAAACATTCCCCTGAGTGTCCATCTATGGCATGCACCTCCTTCCATTGAGCATAGGTATGTTCCACTACTGGAACTAGTTTTTCTTACTTGCAAAACTCGTTTCCTCCTTTGTATCATAGTATTGATTTGACTATGGAAAAAAAAATACGGGCGAGAAAGGAATATTATATTATATTGGTAGCAATCGTGTCTCCTTGTCATCAAAATTTTGGGTTTAGCATGACCTTAGGAATCTGAGATGGTTATGAAGAGTTTACTCCCTTGACTAGTTACTCTTCCAGTCCCTATGGAGAGTTTGATTGATGCCTCCTGCATATCAAAGTTTCGTCATTGATTCTATGTTGCTAGAGTCTTCCATATGTCTCATGCTCTTTTTCAAAGGATGTCTATCAACTTGTGTTGGCCATTCCTCAGAACTCTTGAATTTGGATGTCGGCCATACCTTCAGTGTGTCTCTGAATCACATGAAGTTGTAGTCCTATTATGCACCCTGGTACTACTTTCCTCATTGGTAGGTAACCTTGAACTCAACAATCGACATTTCATCATTGTTCATTGACTCAGTGGTTTCCCTTATGTTTGATGGAAAGAAATCTATTCTCACATTGGGATTTGTGCAGTGTCTTGGATGCCATTATCCCTATTGGTGTTTTCCTCTCCTTTGTCAACAATTTTCCTTATTAGCTACTATTCAAAGGGTCTTTTTTGTGTATTGCTTGCATCTAGAACACACGAAAGATGCACAAGGTTGTTGGTTCGTGAACATGTTATTCATTTGATTTCCTCCAAATAATCAAGCTCCTACTTTGTACCTTGTGTTGAATGATGGGAGATTCCTTAATGATCTCCTTTCAGAGGGTCTCCTTCCATCGAATTTAGCTCATCTATTCTGGAGATAAGACCTAAAGTCCTATGAGTACCTAGAGGCTTCCAGTCATCAGTGGAAGGTTCTCTCACCATCGACAGTTTGGAATACATCAATGTCTCTTGATCGATGGATTCTTCAAGTGTTCGACCCCAACACCTCTATTCACACTTGTAAGAATGTAATCGGTGCCTTGATACCTACTTTCATTATTGGTAGGTTGTCTCGTGTTTGTTAACGATATACATTAATGATCGGTAATCAAACAAAGTCTCATTGTGTTGGACCTCAACTCCTTTATTCACATGATGTAGACTTGCACCTTTGGCAGATTGTGTATAATACTTGAAGACATTAGTTTATAATCGCAACTTTCCTGAGTTTTTGATACCTTTCATTGGACCAATACCTATGTGACTTCAGTGATCATGGGAGATCAGATTATACTCCATGGTATACAAATATCTTCAGATTTATTTTGAGACTGGTTTTACTAGGCCTTGTTCGTGACTATGACAACCTTTGGCATGTAGCCACCTTTGTATTAGTTATTCATGGCCATGGAAAGTTGTTTGGTATATTTTCACATGGATCTGCAGTGTAATTCAAATTGACAGCCATGTGTGCAAAGTCAGTATAGATTGTAATGAGAAACTAGTTCTTTTAGATGGGTCCCCATTACTCCACTTATGGATCTTATAATGTATTTTGACCATCCTAGATACTCCTCTGACCTCACACATTAGGTGGAATCTGTTATATCAAGATTTTCCTCACCCTATGCAAACTTGCACAAAAGTCCTTTCTCCATTTCCCTATGCATACTTGAAGTCCCTTTTTGCAAATCTCAAAGCTAAAAACATTATGTTTCCACATATATGCACCCTACCTATTGTACAACATGCGTATACGTAGGTTGCACCACTACAACCCACGTACATCGGGTTTTGTGCCCAAAATTAAAAAGATGGTATCAAGTTTCCATGTCACGTCACAAGATCCATGATCCTTGACCTTCCATATACTGGAAATGTTTCGACTCGACCCTTCAGTTCCACTTGAAGGCTACAAATGGGAAAAATCCAAGCTATGGAAAACATGAGAAGAATTCAACTTTGAGAGCAAAGTTACTCTGGAGAAATTATTCACTTCATATTAAGTTTGCATCCCTTTGTCCTTTTAAGTCTGAAAACATTGTTCACCCCCCAAGATCTTCCCTAACTTATTGAGAACTTCATTGTCTCTCTTATATGAGCTTTCCTTTTGTGGAGGATTGAAATGGTGGATCCCCATCTATAAGGGACTTAGTTTCTCAGTTCTGAACTGTGCCAACACAAAAGTTTGTAATTCATTCACTTCTTTTGATTACATTTTAATATAAATACTCTTTTCTTGTCCAATTATTATCTTACAAATATTTGAATTGTTATTCAATGGGCGTATTTGTTATGAATGTTGATGGATTATGCTATTGAAGGTGCTAACATTATATATTATCACCATATGCTTGCATTTCTTGGTTGTTGAGGACAAGTTGCAGGTGTATTTCTTTGAGTCAAGTGCTCAACGATAGACTTCATCGAACATTTGGACGAGGTAGGCCTTTTATATTTTCTTTCTAGGATACTTGTTTATATATCATACCTAATATTAGAGTTGATTTCTGCAGTCATTTCCTTCTGTTGTGGTTTACCCCTATCCATAGAGAGATTTTCTTCATAACATGAAGGATGAGGTATTATGTGATTTTTCCCCACTAGATGTCTTTTATGCTCTTTTGGGCCATCCATATATGTGGAATCACCATGATATTTATGAGTCTCGACCTCATAGTGTCATTGTTATTATGGGGGGTCATATCTACAAAATACCATAGGTAGTTCCGACCAGTGTCCCACCTAAAAAATTCTGCAAGGTAGTATCTCATACCACAAAATTCATCTTCTTCACTGTCTGCTCAAAAGGTGAATAGAAGAACATCGCAACCACTGCAGCCTCAGTCCAAGCACCTTTTTTCTAGTAGAACCAGCTCAAAATGATTGAATCAAAGAACAAGTATTCATTATTCACATATTCATATCATGTAGCCAGACTGGTTAAAAATTTCCAACCCTTCCAGCCACAGGTTTGTGACAAACTTCAACAAGCTAAGCAACACAACTTCTCCAGCAAGGAAAGCAACTCATCAAGATGAATATTCAACAAACATTTTTCCCTCTCCCCCAAGAAATCAATGAAATAGATACCATTGCTTCCTAAGGAGGAAGGATTGAACTAGGTGGATATCGGTTGCCACCCACCTATTTCAACTAGCTCAAAACACTCTTATGGAAATTTACTATTTTTGGCATTTTTTTTGTTCCTAAAATTTCGGGTCCATTTTGAGGTCCTAAATGAAGTTTTTTCAGGATTGAGAACCTCAATGATATCCAAAGCCATTGGTTTATCCCCAAAAAAGAATCTCCTTGATGATGCCTTTCCAACAATCTATCGTGTGCCCCAAACAGAGATCGTATGCCAAAGTTATGCCCAAGAGAAGTTGATACACCAAACTGCACAAAATGTAGTCCACAAAATTGTTGGTTTTTCATCTTCCGAGGTTAGGGTTTGGGATTTTATTTATGATAAAAAGGCATTTGGAGCCTCATTGTAACAATCATCTTCTTGTGAATGTGAGTATCCATCACATCTCTTCTCAGAGATAAGTTGTCACCATTCTAGTGAGTCTTTCACTCTGTGTTTCTACAGTTTTGTACATTTAGCTCATTAATAGAAATTGTGTATTACTATATCTTTGTGTTTATGGTTATATATATGATATATCTCTTTTATATTATTGCATATGTGATATATATATGTACATTTCCTTATTATATCTCTGCTCTCATTTTGTGCCGAAAATAATCCAGATCACATCATATATTTTAAAATGCATCCTTGTTATCAATATCCATAATGCAAGTACATTTTTCTTTCTTAGGCTTAAAAATGTTGAACCTACCACTGGGATTTTTCTTAGTTTTATTAAAACTGAAGGAAAAAAAATGTGTATGTAGTATATCGTTAGAGAAAAACAACACGTATGGAATTTGTATATAATAAGAAAAAAAAGTTCCTTCCATTTCATTTTCTCATTCTAATTCTTCACCGAGAGAGAAAGCACATGATAAAAATGTAGGTGTGAATTGGAGAAAACCACATTTCCACCCCTTGATGACATAATCATCCAATTGAGCATGAAGCCTCCCTAATTTATTAGTATATGAAAATTATCTTTGGTGGGAAACATTATTGAGGTAGGTATTTTATTTCATATTCTTCCTAAAATACTTCATTTATTTTTCTTGTTGTTACTAGAACAAATTTTTGATTTTAATGAAATTATTTTTGTTTCATAGACTATGCTCTTGTTTTGTTTCCAATGGATCCTCAAAACTCATACCCTAAAATTCTTAATTCTCAAAATCAAAACCCCAAAATTCTTGAGCCCAAAAATGAAAACCAAAACCCTCCAATCCAACATGTGTCAATGGAAAAGAAAGAAGCACAAAATCCTAACCCTCCTCAAGATTGGAATGTTCATATGTTTGTGGAATTGGAATCTTTTATATTCCTCATTTCTATGCTTATACATAGAGACCATTTCCATATTCACTTGCGAAAAGACTTGATTATATAATTAACTTGATTCCAATGCCCAAGGGGCTTTGTAATCCATTACTTCTTACAGGGAAGTGAAAATATAATTTTATGCAAATGACATTAGTTCTCAAGATGTAAAAAATTAAAAATAGCAAAAGACCTTATGTTTAGCCTCTTTTTCAACCCTAACACTAGTTTGATTCCTAAGACTACTAGACCACATATTTCCATTGATTGGTACATAGAACCAAATATCAAGGATAAATAGATAGATTGATGGTACATGGTGTTTTATGAAAACCCTCATGGACATTGGACCCTCATGGCCATTGTACTTTCTTAGGAAATTGTATACATAAACATGCCAATTACTTTAATATTTTAGAGTTTTAGAGGGTTGTAAAAGGGGTGGCCTAGGATCGAGATAATTGTAGGGCTAGTGCAAACTATGTATAGTTCCCTCTTCACACTTGAAATCCTCCTTATTTATATTCTCCTTATTTATATAGATAGATTGATGGTACATTTTTCTACCATGACACATTTGTTGAAAGACATGTGTTCGATGGCACATCTAAGGGGGAGCAACTGAGTACCTCTCATGGTAGAGTGAATTCATTTGATACTTATGATGGTAGTGAGGAGTCACCAAGTGTTTCTCATGGTACATAGGAGTCACCTGGAATTATTCATAATAGAGAAGAGTCACCGATCACCGCACAAGCTAGGGCTACAAAGTATCATCCACTCCCATATCCATGGACATCTTATAGAAGAATATTCTATAGGCCTTCCTCTAATTTTGCTAATGATGGATTCTATTGATATGTAAGTTCATCATGCTAAATCCATGAAGATGTTTCCCACTTTTTAGTGAAAAGTGGCAATAAAAATTTCACATTTTATATATTTTTTAAAATAATTTTTTCATAACAAATATATGCCTTGTAAATTTTGATGTGTACAAAGAAATAATTGTAGGGAATTATATTATCTTTCTAACAATATTTCTTTCAAAAAATCATTGTCATTTAATGTGTCGAATTTTCATTTAATGAAATGCAAATTTTAGGAATTATAATTCTTATTATTATTGAATGCTCACAAATTAATATTTAAGTCATATTTTATACACCATAGTTTTCCCCCAAAAACATTCTCTCCTATTTATGTAAAATAAAAAAAACAAAAATACCATTTTGAATAGAAAACATCCACAAAATGTGCATATATCATTTATAATTTTTTGGTAATGTATTTTTTATGTCACTGATTTTTCTTGAGTGCCTTTGTAGTGGAAAAATGTTTAAGTATATGTTTTAGATGAAAATAAACTAAAAATATAATACGAAATAAAGAGTGTGAAAATGATATGCAATTGGATAGAGGATTCAATTATGAATCCATTGACACCAACATTTCCACCTAAGTTGCTAGAGATGAAGGGGTTTAACCTCCTCGAAGTTTCATTTGTAGAAATTCTTGCAGAAACGAGCCAAAATTGCTATTTTTCTAGCCCAGAATCAATATTTATAGCTTGAGAAAAGGTCAATTTAAATCTTGATCAAATACTTGAATGAAAATTTCATAATACCTTAATCAATGTCTTCTTGGGTTAACATAAAACACTCAATCAATGTATTGCAACAAAAATGTTTGATCTAGAAACTACCTTGATTGGGGAAAGTTATTGTAAGTAAAAAAACAAAAAAAGTTAATGGATTCCACATATTAAAAAAAATAGTTATGGAAGGGGTAATATGGTTATTTTTTCATCGTGAAAAAAGAAAACAAGAAACTTGTGTCAATATAATATTAAACCACATTTTAATCAAAGATCAAGGTGGGGAATACAAGAAACGAGATAAGGAAATATGATTTCCAATGGGTTGATGAAGATTAAGTGTGAGACAAAGTTAGAGAGAGGATGAGACAAAGATGAGAAAAATTGAGAGAAAAGTAGGAAGAAAATTTAGGTCAACCAATTTCCCAACCTTCGGTGCATCTAACTGGAGAGTCTTGAGGGAATTTCAACCAAATTACCCTAATGCATATTATGCCCATAGATTTAATTTATAATATGGTCTATTATTTATATTATTTTTTATACGTAACACATGTGCGCACAAAATTGATTGGACTATGAAAGGATAAAATCTACTTAGCCACTACATGACCCTCTCCCCTTTCGGGTTTAAATAATAACTAGATTCAGTGGTTTAGAAAGGGGTGGAAACTTTTTAGAATGTTTGGATGAAAATATAAGAGAATAAATTAGAGACCTGAGACATGATCGAATACTTAAAGAGAATGTTTGTAACTTATTTTTTAGCAAAAACTAGTTATTACACAAGCTCAAATCCTACATGGATTGATAAAAAAAAAAACCTTAAAATAGGAAACAAAGATGTTGGGTTTTCAAGGTGATAAATTACACCAACACACATGAGAATGTATCATAAAATGTCTCAAAATAATTCTCTTCATTGGAAAAACAAAAAAAACATGATAATCGAGCTACTTGTAGGACAATTACAACCATTATTGTGGCCCGAGGGAGTTGAAGAAGTCAAATAGTGACAATGATGTCAAAATTATTCCATGTTTCAAGAATTTTTTTATAAAAGAATACTAAATTTTTGGGTCCATATAGATGAAAATGGTGAAGTTGCTTCTTGGAATATTATTTGTAGGTATCCCCATTAAACTTCCATAATGCATTAGAGAGAATATTGTAGAGTTTTTGAAAACTTATTCTCATTCTATATCAAATCAAAAGTGTGGTGGAACTTATCCAAAGGCATGTATGATGAGCATTGTGAGCATGTTATGGAAGTGATGTAAGTTGAACCATTTGAGGAATTTCAAAAGAACAATCTTGGTGTCAAAATCATAATTAGCATATTTGTTAAATTGAAACCATGGTATATTACACCCAACATAATTCAGGATACTTGTTGTTATCGATATTGCCATGTCCCCATAGTGTGGCTAGCCGAATCTTGCGATTGTGCACCACTAGAGGGCATGCAACACGACAATATTTCTCACTTAGTTGCTTGGAACCACCAAGGATACTTCGTCTGAACTATGCCTCTTCACCTAGAGAACACCCATGCTCTATTCTAGGATACCAATAAGTCACACTCCTACTCTAGTGAAAATATTTTATACTTAGAAATTTGTTAACATATTAACACTTAGTGATATTTAAGCATACATCCATGAACATGACAATCCAAGAGAAAAAAAATGGAACAAATGAAAGATATACAAAAAAACAGTGTGGGCAACATGAACTGTGGCTAACAATCAGATAAGTCTTTGTTATTGAAAAAAAATTACAATATGAGCACTTTCAAATTAGTTTACAACTTTTGTGGAGTTAAACAACTCGCCTCACCTCACCAAAGCACTCATACATAGATTCATCACCAAGACTCTTTGTCACAACTTTCTCCACAAGCTCCTGCGATGCACCTTCGATGTGCCCTCAACTGCAAACTTGTTCTCTCTCACTTTCCATAGAATTCACAAATTTCAGTTTTTCCTCACACATGCCTCCAATAGACCTTCATTTCCATAATTCCCCCAAATCATCCCAAGATATTTTATTCCAACTCTTTTTGTTGAATCCCTCTCGAGGAAGCACATGTCCTCCCATGTGGAGTGACTTGGCTCCTTGAGGGAGATCTCCCTCTTCCTCTAATCCTGCCTCAAACAATAGAGATTTTCTTTCTCTCTTAAAATTTTCCTTCTTAGTTGTGTACCTTTGCTCCTTTATAGGTTTCAATCCTTTCCAAGCATTACATATATTTTCCGATGGGTGAGTCGACCCAGAGGTTCACCAAGTCGTGCCCCTTCATAAGGTTGGGTTGACTCCTCATGTGGGTGCATTCGGGTGGCCTTCCAAGCCGATCCAATGAATTCTTCATTCTTTCGTCTGAACAACGCATTGATTCATATAATTGACCCATCATATTAGGTGTTTAGTCCCCTTAGGTGATTCAATCTAACTTTCCTAAGTGTGCCTCCAATTCCTTAGTTGATTTTCCTTTGTTGGTGGATCACCCAAGTCTTTCCCTCAACCCTTCAAACCATCCATCATTTGACTTGTGTCATAAGGCATGTTGGGTGGAGTCATCCCTTGGCACAACGCACATCCAAGGAACCCCAACTCTCCCCATATATGAAGACTTTGTTTTTTCACATACACCGAGCATCCTTCCTACTTGATTTCCTTTGTTTCAATGTGTGGTGCAAGTACGTGTGCCTGAGCTTGGAATCACATGTCTTACATCCTCCTCCACCTCAATTCATTGTTTTCATTAGAAACATCTACAAAATATATGATATTCAAGTCTCTTCCCAAACTCGTGCCTTTGCTACAACTAAGTATGATGGAAACCCAAAGTTTCATGCCAGTTCGAAAACCCGAGATTCTATGAAAGTGGAAACCCTAAGTTTTCGTTCAATGTGGAAACTTCAAGTTTCCAACTTTCATAACAATCATCTACAACATGGGCAACGATCCACACTTCCCTTAGAAAAAAACAAATTGTGCAACCAAACTTTCTACAAGGATGGAAATAAATCTCCTCCCCAACTAGTTCGCAATGTCTAAGCTACCATCATCCTTCTGTGATGATCACTCTTTGTTTCACTATTTTTTTTTCCTCAACTACTAGTGAAACCTCAAAAATATCTAAGTTTTTAACTCCTCGTGACTCTGCTACAATCATACTTCAACCAAATCTGCCATGTCTCCGCACATTACATGCCTCAAGTCTTGCACTGGTTGGGTAGCTAGTCCAACCATCATGTCTAATTCTTGAAATGTGCATCGCCATGGTTGAAATTAGTCTTTTTTTTCTGCATCTCTTTCACTCCATCCAACTCCAAATACTAATGAAAGGGTCCATCCTTTCCTCACTACTATTTCCATCATCCCATCTTCATCAAGGAGATCCTCCACAATGTCTAAATATTTCACTTTGAACCTATTGGTGCATCCATACTATGAATTTATTCTGCAATTCTGTCCATCCAAACAATGATCTCAGACCAAGGCAAGGTCACCCCTTACCTTGTTTCACTATAAAATCATCCCAAAGCAAAGTATTCCACGACAACTTGACTCCACCGTCCACCTCATGGAATAGTTAGCCAATCTGAACCAAGAACTGTATGGCTAGAGTATCTTTTCCCCATTACTTCAACACCTAGCCATGCTGCAATGTCTACCTCTCTATGGCTTGGAATGGCTAGGATTCACTCTCAACCATGCCTCCCAAAGAAAGAGAACCCATTCTCAAGTAATCTCTTCATGCTGCAATTTGTATGTTTGCAAAATATTCTAAGTGAAGGATGGTCCTCACCTCACCTCTTTTCTTCAAGTCACCTCTCTATAAATCAACATCTGCGATGAGTGTGGCCAACACGCATCCACTCCTCAAACGTCCGATGAATTTTCCAAAGTGGTCCAAGTAGAATGAGCTACATCAAATAACTTCCATGCCTTAGGTATGTTCAAGCCAATACTTCTTCCAACCTCAACCAATGATCCCTCTAGATCTTTGAGTCATCACACAATCATCTACAAGTCATCAACGTGAGATTTTCCTCATCCAAACCAAAGGAGAACGAACACCACCCATGTCACTGGGTCCTCATTCTACCCATTTAGGTCGAATGCCAACAATTATTGGTCAACTCCTTTGTTGAATGCATCCATCTCCTAGAACGAACTACCTTGCACCTCATGCAAGCATCCAAAATCTGGAGTTGTTGTCACGACTTTCAATTCATCACATGACCCAATGAATATGAATAATGCATGAAGCACTAAGGTCCCTCAACATGTACAAAATTCACTTCCCACTTTAGTGCAGTGATTTGTCCAACATGCCTAATTAAAGAGTTAGGTAGCTTCCTCAAGCCACATCCACGGTTGCATCCAAATATTCCTAAGTCCACCATAGGACTCATCCAAGTAGGTCATCTCAAGCTCTCAACACATTCATCCCATCAAGGCATCCCAATATGCTCCAAGACTTCTTCGATTCTGTATCACTTGAGGCACCCTGAAGTTTGTCAGTTCTCACCATGGAAATAGATTGAACTTGAGTGACCAAGTCATCTAACGTCCCTTCAAATAACTCACTGCAACACTTAGGAAATGAAATAAATCGAAGAAAACCATACCTTTTGAAATGACATCCTTCATTGCAACCATCTTCTATGTATGTTGTCTTGGACCTTCACTTTCGAAAGAAACCAAATCTCCTCATGAAATCCCCTCAATCACCATCAACTACTCTGCAAACTCCAATAATTTCATTGTGATACAAGGATGAGTCCATCCGTCCACTTCAAAAATATGTCTAAGTCCAAAATTTCACATGCAACTCGCTGAAATCATCTCCAATGTATTTGCATATTCACACCTTAACTACTTACACTTCAAGGAATTATACACCCACTGCTTGAATTTCAATTCCTATTGATGCTACCTGACAGTTGTAACTCTATCAAGAACTACCTAATCTGAATGTTGCGGTCAACACACTCATCCAAAATCCCATCTCAACTCAACTATTTTTCTCGATGATGCATGACACAAAGAAATCATGCTGGAAACATGTCCAACCAATTGTTTGTTATGAATCTGCTCTAGTTCACCCCAAGTCATCCAACACACCTAAGTGCTTGACCTGGCTACAACCCAGAATTTCTCCTCTTCATGATCACTTCTGTGATAGATCTCTACACTTGCTTCTACGATCACTTATGTGGTTAAATCTGCAACAAGTCATGTGACAAATCCTACATTCATATACCTTTCCCAAGAGATCAGTTCACACAACAAACTATGCACCTAGTCTTTAAAGGTTTGCACAATAGGTCTAGCACCAACGTTCGTCACACATCAACCCAATCGAGTATGTACACAACTGTCTTTCTATTATGTGATCACCCACCCTATCTAAGTGCTTCATCTTACCAAAAACACTGCTCTTGGTCTTTACAAGGTGTGTGCCCAGAGAAACCTTCCACCACATTGTCAACCAAACCTTCGTCGTAATTCTGATGCAAAGTTTACAATGAACAATTTCACTACACCGAACCATTCACCAAGTATGCAAATGTTCCCACCAAAATTCCTTCGCAACAAACAAGCTATGATAACATCTATCGTGGAGATAATGGTGAAGATCTCACCAAATATTATCCAAAACCTACAATGAATCCTCTTTGACACCATTTATCATCGAGATATTGGTGAAGAGGTCCCCAATCCTTCTCTAAAATATGCAATGAATATGCTCTTATGCCATCTATCGTCAAGATAATGGTGAAGAGCTCCCCAACCCTTCTCCAAAATATGTAATGAATTGGCTCTAATACCATTTGTTAGGTCTCCATGGTGTGCGACATCGCAACATTTCTCAACGGGCTGCTTGGAAACACCAAGGATACTTTGTTTGGGCTACATCTCTTCACCTAGATCATACCCATACTTCGTTCTAGGCTACCAACAAGTCACACTCCTACTCTAGTTCAACTCTTGTATACTTAGATATTTGTTAACATATTAACACTTAATCATATTTAAGCATACATACATGAACATGATAATCCAAGAGAACAACAATAGAACAAATGAAAGACATACATAGAAATAGTTTGGGCGGCAAGAATTGTTCCTAACACCCAACTAAGTCTTTGTTAGTGCAAAACAATTACAATATGAGAACTACTAGCTCGATTTACAACTTCCTGCGGTGCATCTCAAATGTTCCCTAAATCACAGACTTGTTGTCTCTTCGTTTCCATAGACTTCAAAAATTTCATTCTTTACTCACACATGCCTCCAACAGACATGTATTTCTAGACTTTCCCAAATTTGGCCTAAGAGAAGTTTTCCCAACTCTTTCCACGGAATCCTCTTCAAGGAAGCACAAGTCCTCCCATGTGGAGTGACTTGGCTCCTCGAGGGATCTCTCCCTCTTTGTCTTAGCCTTCCTCAGAATTGTAGAGCTCTTCTTGCTCGCTTCCAAGTTGCATTCTTGGTTGTGCACCCTTGTTCTTTTATAGGCGTTGATCCTTTCCAAGCATCGTGTCTCTTTTCCCATGGGTGAGTCGACTTGTCGGACTTGTCGGTTCACCAAGTCACGCCCTTTTTCAAGGTTGGTATTACTCCTCATGTGGGCACATTTGGGTGGCTTGCCTAGTCGACCAACTGACGCTTCATTCTGTCATCTCGTTGACCCATCGATTCATCTATCCCACTAGTCATCTTGGGTGTGCGCACCCCTTAGGTGAGTCAAGCCAACTTTTTTAAGAGCACCTCCCATGCCTTAGATGATTTTTCTTCATTGGTGGAGTGCTCAAGTCTTTCCCTCAACCCTTCATCAAATTCTTCATCATTTGACTTGTGTGGCCATGCATCTTGGGTGGAGTCGCCCATTGGCACGTCGCATGCCCAATGAACCCCAACTCTTCCCATATATAAAGACTTTGTTTCTTCACATGCCCTGAGCATCCTTCATGCCCGATTTTCTTCGTTTCAGTCTATGGTGGAAGTGCGCGTGCCATACCTTGTTGAATTCCAACCCTATTATACCACATTTTTAATTTCTAAAAAAACTTTTGTAGATTACTGCAAGAGTTTATTTCAATAATATAATGCAGAATATAGTAACGAAAATCAAACTCATACCAATCAAACAAATGGAAACTAACATTACCATTATGAAATTTTTTCGAAGATTGTATGAACCATTTGAAAATATCCATATTTTCTATTAATCAAAGTTCATTCTCTCTATGATTTAAAATATGTAGATTTCCTTGCTAAAATTTATTTATTTTGACATTGATTCTTTAATTTATGGTAAACCATTGACATAGACTTTATGGTAATCCATTGTTTAATTTATGGTAATACACTTAATTTCAATTAATTTGACTTTGGGTCTACATATTTTGTGCCAAATTCAAATCACACATTAGACTTTTACAGTGTGTTGGGTAATTTATCCTGAACCTAACCTGTGTTTCTCTCCCATTTGAATTGAGCACCTGCAAGAACATTCTCGTAAACTTCATTTCATTGGTACATATGAAGTATTTGAATTACCATACAATTGGATAGTACATGTATTACATTCAATTTTGTATCGGCGTTAGTCTGATAACATCTCAATGGTAGTAGCTGTCTAACTTTCCCACAGTCAGTATTCAATGGGAGAACATAAAACTATTGACTGCATATACTTTGATTGAATAACGGGAGAAATTTCAAACAGAAGACGTGTAAGTGGAAAATGGGAGAACATAAAACTATTGAATGCATATACTTTGATTGAATACCAGCTATTGTACGCCTCTCCATTCAATTTTGCAACGAGATATTTTTAGGTACTGTCTAGTTTGGAGCTGTTTAATTATTCTCTTTTCGGATTGTCTCAACTGAATAGGGTGATATATTCAGATGATATATGTAGTCATTTTAATCCGGGGCTGTTTAATTATTCTTTTTCCGGATTGTCTCAACTGAATAGGGTGATATGGGTGATATATTCAGTTGACATATGCAGTCATTTTAATCAAACGCTTAAATAATTAAAAAAAAAACTAAAAATATATAGTTATAATATATATGAAACAGAATTGAATAAATTTCTACTTATACTTGAAATTTTAAATTTTCAATCATGTAACTCAATTTAAAATTGATTTTTTATTTATTTAAAACATATAATCAAACCAAAGATTATAATAAAACTCTACTCATACTGATTGAAATTCTATCAGAAAAACCTTTTACAACCCTATTAACTTAGGGTGACTAGATAGGCAAACAAGTCAGGCAAACAAGTCAAGTTTTAGTATTGAAAAGGAATAGTTTAAATGTTCTATTTTTTGATTATTTTTAGTAATTATCAACTAAATGAGAAATTAGACAATATAATAGTAGGCGAAATCTCAATATTGCATTTTTGAATATCTAAATAGTATTGCATTTTTGAATATCTAAATGAATACAGGTCTATGAAAAATCTTTATAACATAGTCTAAAGATTCTATATTTTTTATCATTTCTAATAATCATCAATCAAATATGGAAATCTCAATTTTTCTTTATTTAAATTGCATTTTTGAATAAGTATATGGATTAAGCGCTATGAAAAATCCCTAAAACAATTAAATTATACAAATTTAACAATTAAAATGTACAGTTTCAATAATTTCTAACCAAACAAAATCAATCTACACATATAACAACTTAAAACGTTTTGAAATAAACCTTATCCAAACTATAAACTATAGTCTGATCAGATTCCCTGAAAGCCATCAACCTTAAAAGTCATCGCGGATTGATGGCCACAGTATCTTATCTTACACACCTGGGACGTCGCAATTTTTTGACAGTGCGTTATTTCTATCCTTTAATTTTAATCGATAAGAAATATTTAAAATATATTTTTGAATAAGTAAATGGATTCAATCCTATGAAAAAATCTCCAAAACAATTAGATTATGCAAATTTAACAATTAGAATGGTAAGATTATGAAAATTTAACAATTAGAATGGTAAGATTATACAAATTTAACAATTAAAATATACAATTCTAATAATTTCTAACAGAACAAAATCAATCCACAAATATAACAATAAATAATAAAAAACTTAAAACGTTTAAAGTACGGCTTATCCAAACTATAAACTATAGTCTGATAAGATTCCCTGAAAACCATCAACCTTAAAAATCATCGCGAATTGATGGCCGAATTATTTTATCTTACACACCTGTGACGTCGCAATTGATGGCCAAATTATTTTATCTTACACACCTGTGACGTCGCAATTTCTATCCTCTGATCTTAATCGATAAGAAAAGTCAAATTCAAAGTCACCGGTGATAAAGACTTTTAATGGCGAAGTCAAGCAAACTCTCTTAATTTTCCAATACAGCGAGCTGTAGTCAGTCAAGCGAATGGGAAATTTAAAACAGAAAACGCGGTAGAGATCAGAAAAGAAATTTGAGCACGCATATTCTGAATCAATATCTCTATTGCAATACTCTGAAGGCCCTTGTAGCAAACATTCAATAGAAAATCACGTCAAAGTCTCTTATTGAAATCACCGTCAATAATGATGTCAAAGTCTCTTATTGAAATCACTGTCAATAAATCTGGACTGTAAGTACCAACCTGTAAGAAAATTCTGATATAGCCGCTGGACTTTTTCGGTGATAACTGTACTTTGTTATTTATTTCTGATTTGTGTTTATTTTGTAGTAGTTTAAATGTTCTATGTTTTGGTTTTTTGGGATTTTTTTTTATATTTATTTTTCTTTAAATATGATCAGAAAGTGTTGGATCTGTAAATTTGATTGGCTAAGTCTGTATAATTCGAGTGTTTCATGGTTTTTCAACACTCTGAATCCATTTATGCATTCAGAAATGCAATTTAAACAACACAAAATTGTGATTTAGTCCATATTCATGTAGTTGGATTACAACAGTTAGACAATACCTTTTAGTTTTGATTAGACCTGGACTTAACTAATGACATTAAAAGGTAGAGCATGTAGAGTATTATACTTGATTTAAGTTTTACTTGCAATGTCTTTGGACTATATTGATTCAATTTAATACTTGGTCCATTCTAGCTAAAAATGTAACATTTAAGGATAACTAGAGTAGATTTATCTTCACTCCATATTTATCACTGATCAAGAGCTATCAAATCCCTTGAGGTGTAAATCTTTCCTCAATTTTTATGTTCTAAGAAACATTTTTATCTTAAGGTATTTGATAGATCCAAAGTTAAGATGGATCTAAGTTGGTGCTTAAGATATATACATATTAGGATTTTAGATCCTATAATTCAACATTTGTTGTAACTAAATTAGACTATGTTGGAATTTGGTTATAAGGGCATTCAATAAGTTTCTAATGTACATTGATATAATTTCATGTATGCCTTTAGAGGCGGTATGAGTATTAGTGAGCTGTTGTAATCTCCATGATCTGAATAATAAGGCAATAGATGCCTTTGTTTGGTGGGCGTAGCCCAATGTTTGGGTGAACCACGTAAATCTCTGTGTTTATAATCTGTGAATGATTGTTGATTATCATGTGATATTTTTGTTTCTGCATTTACAAATATAACAAGTGGTATATAGAGAGGGTATTGAGAGCATCAAATTCTGGAAGGAACCAAAGAAGTGAAACCTCTGTAAGGTATGTCGATTTCTACATCATCGCAGGGGCCTCCTCTTAGAAGGTGCAATGGCCCATTCCTAAGCTTGTCGCACCCTGGTTGTGTCAAGAGGGACGATGACCACTATACAATGTAGCAGCCTAGTTGAAGTTTGAGGTGTGAAGACCGCTACTAGCACGTCACAAGACACTCACTTCGGGAGGTGCGACGACTTTAGAAAACATTCGTATGTTTTTTTTCTTTATGGAGTGGAAACTTTTTAAGGTATGGCCTCTTTTGAAAAAGATTATGGTATGACATCATAAGAAATATTTAATTATTACTTTAGAGAGTTGGAGAACTATTTCAAGGAGTTTGGGATTGATAGGCACAAAACCACTGCCTATACTCCTCAGTAAAAAGGAGTTGTTGAACGCATAAACATGACTATTTTAGAGAGAGAAAGGAGTATGCTTAGTAACACCAACTTGCAACAGGAATTGTGGGAAGAAGCAATAACTACAACTTGCTATCTGGTGAATTGATCACCATCAACAAAAATAGAGTGCAAGAATCCCGAAGAGGTATGGAAAGGTCACCTTTGTAATTATTTTAATCCTAAAGTTTTTGGTTGTGAAGCCTATGCTTTAATTCTGAAACATCAGCGCTCTAAATTAGATCCAAAATAAAAAAAAGGCTTATCTTTGTTGAATATGGTGATGGTATTAAGGGGTATAGGTTGTGGGATCCTACTTCCCACAAGATCACCATTAACAAAGATTTAATATTTGTTGAATCATCTCTCATCAAATCAGATGTAAATGTTCAAATGAAATAGGAAGAAGTACCTAAGTATCAATAGATTCAGTTTGAAACCAGTTCAAATACAGGTGAAAGTGAACATGAACAAGTCTCTGAAGATCTTCATGAAGAGTTTCCTGCAGAGGAAGACATAGTTGATGATAACAATCAACAGAATGTGGATGATCCAAAAAATTTCCTAAGGAAATCTACACGGGTTAGAAATCCTCCAAGAAGGTATGATTCTTTTGTTTCATCAGTTTCTTTGAGTACTAATGATGATGAACCTTCATGCTATCAGGAAACTGTGAAGGGTTCTAACAATGATAAATGGAAAGAAGCAATGAATGATGAAATGAAGGCATTAGAAAGGAATGCCACATGGGACCTGGTAGAACTTCCAGTAGGTTGCAAGTGGGTCTACAAGCTGAAAAATGATGTTGGTGATAAGGTAGAAAGGTACAAAGCAAGGCTAGTTGGAAAAGGATATTCTCAGAAAAAAGGTATTGTCTTTCATGATATTTTTTCACCACTTGTTAAGTCTATTTCAATTCTAATTGTGTTAGCATTAGTTGCATTACTTGATTTGGAGTTGGAGCAGCTAGATTTTAAGACTGCTTTCTTACATGGAGATTTGGATGAGGAAATTTACATGGAACAACCTAAAGGGTTTATTCAGAATCGTAGAAAGAAATTTGTTTACAGGATCAATAAATCATTGTATGGTTTGAGGCAGTCGCCCAGACAATGGTACAAGAAAATTGACTCTTTCATGGTGAGCCAGAATTATACAAGGAGTGAGTATGATCATTGTGTCTACTTTAAGAAATTGAATAATGGCATATTCATTATCTTAGTATTGTATGTTGACGATATGCTTTTAGCAAGAAAACGCATAACTGAGATCAACAAGTTAAAGACTCAGATGGCTAGGACATTCGATATGATAGATCTAGGAGAAACAAGGCAAATTTTGGGCATAAAGATATTCAGAGATAGGAGGAATGGTAAGATTTGGTTGTCACAACAAAAGTATGTTGAGAATATACTTTTGAAGTTTGGTATGAATGATGTGAAACGAGTATCAGTCCCTTTGGCTTCCCATTTTAATATTTCTTCAAGTTTATGTCCTAGTACAAAAGAAGAAAATGAATATATGTCTCAAATACCTTATGCTAATGCAGTAGGAAGTCTAATGTATGCGATGGTTAGTACAAGGCCAAAGATTTCACATGCATTTGGGGTTGTCAGCAGGTATATAGAAAATCCACGTAAAGAGCATTGGGCAATAGTGAAATGGGTGCTTCAATATCTGAGGGGCAATAGTGATTATTGTATAAGAAGGTCAAATTCAGGGTATGCCTTTACTCTTGCAAGTGGAGCTATTAGTTTGATGTCAAAGCTACAAAACATTGTTTCTTTATCCACTACAGAAGAAGAATATGTAGCTGCTTCACATGCTTGCAACGAGGCAGTTTGGTTTAAAGGTTTGTTTAGTGAGTTTGGAAGGATGCAGGACAAAGTAAAGTTACTTTGTGATAGTCAACGTGCTATTCACTTGGCTAAGAATCCAACCTATCAAGGTAAAAAAAAACATATACCTATCAAGTACCATTTTGTAAGACAGGTCATTGATGAAGGTGGAGTCTCTCTTGAGAAAGTGCATACAAAAGAGAACTGCAGAGACATGTTCACAAAACTAGTATTGTTAGAGAAGCTAAGTTGGTGCTTGACTTCTCTAGGCTTTCTAAAAAGGTGATGAACAAAAGGAGTAAGGTATTAGGTTAATTGTTGTCAAGGTGGAGATTGTTAAACGGTGACAACAAATTTCCCAGGATTAGGATTTTAGATCCTGGTTGTAACTAAATTAGACTAAGTTGGAATTTGGTTACGAGAGAATTCAATAATCAGTTTCTAATGTACATTGATATAATTTCATGTATGCCCATAGAGGCTGTATGTGTGTGAGTGAGCTGTTGTAATCTCCATGATCTGAATAATAAGACAACTAATGCCTTTGTTTGGTGGACGTAGCCCAATATTTGGGTGAACCAAATAACTCTCTGTGTTTGTTTTTATAATCTGTGTGTGATTGTTGATTATCATGTGATAGTTATGTTTCCTCATTTACAAATATAACACAAGTGTCAACTCCAAGGAATTATAGGTCTCACTGGACTCAACAATCCACCATTCAAATGTTTTAACCATATAATAAATTTTTTACTTTCAATTACTTTATCTCTCTTTGAAGTGGATATTGCATCTTCCTCATATTAAAATGTTTCACTTAAATTAGATATTGAAATATTGAATTTTTCTCTCCATATAAAATTGATATATAATTATTTTACTTGAAGGTAAATATTGAAATATTTTATATATAACCTACATTGAAATATTCTCCATTATCCCAAGTGAATTGAATTTATTGTTCTCACATGCAATTTCTATAACTTTATTTCTTTATTTTATTTAATTAATAATACTCTTTACAATTTGTATCACTTGATTTTATGATTCTATTGTTAATGTTACTCCACTTATTACTTGATTTGATTGTATGATTCTATTGTTAATGTTACTCCACTTATCACTTGATTTTATTGTATGATTCAATTGTTAATGTTACTCCACTTATCAATTGTATGATTCTATTGTTAATGTTACTCCACTTATCACTTGATTTTATTGTTAATGGTACTCGAGTGCCCTATTCATTTCTTTTTGATTAATTTGGCCTTCTATCTTATATCGCCAAATTCAAATCTCACCCATGAACTTAAATGGCTTAGACGTTACAAGTGTTAAGCAATTTACATGAACACAACGCTTATCTTTGTTCCCTCCTTGTGTATCATATATTGGCTGAAGGAACGCGTAGTGTACAAAATGGTGTCATGAGTTCTGAGTTCTGGCAACTTATAAGCAAGTCCATTTAAGATTTAACGAATGCTAGGACAATGTGGTGTTTATTTTTTAGTAAAAGTAAAAAATGTTGGGATAATTAGTTTTAATAAAAATGGAAAAACATTTAAAAAAAACGTTATAAATTTTGTTTCGAATATTTCATGTATGGAGTGTGTCTAATGGTTAAGAATATGTGTTTTTTTTTTAGAGGTTACAAGCTCAAATCCGTAGGGTAGAGGGGGTTCCTTGTCCCACAAACAAGGGAATCTCTCACACAATTTTGATGTTTAGTAAAATTGGACACATTTAGGTGGCTTTCCGAGGAACCCCAACTCTCCCCATACATAAAGACTTTGTTTCTTCACATGCCCTCGGCATCCTTCATGCTCAATCCTTACCATGTTGAATTCCAACCCTATTATAACACATTTGTAATCTCTAAAAAAACATTTGTATATTAATGCAAGATTTTATTTCAATAATATTATGTAAAGAATATAGTAACCGAAATCAAACTCAAATCAATCAAACAAATGGAGAGTAACATTACCATTATGAAAATTCTAGAAGCCACTTCGAAGATTGTATGAACCATTTGAAAATATCCATATTTTCCATTATTCAAAGTTCATTCTCTCTATGATTTAAAATATGTAGATTTCCTTGCTAAAAGTTATTTATTTTGACATCGATTCCTTAATTTATAGTAAACCATTGCCATAGACTTGATGGTAATCCATTTTTTAATTTATGGTAATTCACTTAATTTCAATTAATTTGACTTTGGGTCTACAACTTTTGTGCCAAATTCAAATCACACATTAGACTTTTAAAGTGTGTTGGGTAATTTATCCTGAACCTAACCTGTGTTTCTCTCCCATTTGAGTTGAGCACCTACAAGAACATTCTCGTAAACTTCAATTCATTGGTACATATGAAGTATTTGAATTACCATACAATTTGATAGTACATGTCTCACATTCAATTTTGTCACGGCCTTAGTCTGATAACATCTCAATGGTAGTAGCTGTCTAACTTTCCCACAGTCAGTATTCAATAGTCTACCAAGCTAATGGGGAAATTTCAAACAGAAGACGTGTAAGTGGGAAATGGGAGAACATAAAACTATTGACTGCATATACTTTGATTGAATACAGGATATTATACGCCTCTCCATTCAATTTTGCAACGAGATGTTTTTAGGTATTGTCTAGTTTGGAGCTGTTTAATTATTCTTTTTTCGGATTGTCTCAACTGAACAGGGGGATATATTCAGTTGATATATGTAGTCATTTTAATCAAACGTTTAAATAATAAAAAAAATACTAAAAATATATAGTTATGATATATATGAAACAGAATTGAATAACTTTCTGCTTATACTTGAAATTTTAAATTTTCAATCAAGTAACTCAATTCAAAATTGAAAAAAATTGTTTAAAACATATAATCATACCATACACAAGTAAGGTCATAATAAAACTCTACTCATACTGGTTGAAATACTATCAGGAAAAACCTTTTACAACCCTATTAATTTAACGGTGACTGGCTGGGCAAGCAAGATTGCCCAAGTTTTAGTATTGAAAAGTTACCCTATTAACTTAGGGTGACTGGCTGGGCAAGCAAGATTGTCCAAGTTTTAGTATTGAAAAGGTGACTGGCTGGGCAAGCAAGATTGCCCAAGTTTTAGTATTGAAAAGTTACCCTATTAACTTAGGGTGACTGGCTGGGCAAGCAAGATTGTCCAAGTTTTAGTATTGAAAAGGAATAGTCTAAATGTTATGTTCTATCTTTTGACTATCTTTAATAATTATCAACGAAATTAGACAATACAATTGTAGGTTAAATCTTAGTATTGTATTTTTGAATACCTAAATGGATTGTGAAAAATCTTTATAGTATAGTTTAAAAGTTCTAATTTCTTTTATCATTTTTAATAATCATCAACCAAATCCACAAATACAAATATGAAAATCTCTTTTTTTCTTTATTTAAAATATATTTTTGAATAAATAAATAGATTCAACCTTATGAAAAATCCCCAAAACAATTAAATTTTGCAAATTTAACAATTAAAATATATAATTAGATAACAATTTTTAACATAACAAAATCAATCCACAAATATAACAATAAATAATAAAAAACTTAAAAAGTAAGCCTTATCCAAACTATAAACTATAGTCTGATAAGATAGTGCTTGGGTAGGAGGTATTGTATGAAGTAATTGAATGTATCATTAAATTGTTAAAATTTCTCCAAAACCTATTCATTACTCTTCTCCAATACCTATATGCTACATAGATTTGACTTTGAGTATTGGAAACTCAAGATAGAGAATTTAGTCATAGAATGAGATCTATGGGTTGTTGTGTTTGGAGCCAAAACATTTGCTATAAAACATAAATATTGGGTAGAGTTCAAGGGAAAGGAAATAAGCGTTATTAGGGTTTTTTTGGATGATTTAATGCTATTTAATGTTTTTGAAGAACCCAACATGTTAAGTCTTTGGAAGAAGTTGAGGGAATTGTACCAAGCTAAATCCCTAGTTAGTAAATATTTTCTATGGAAAATTGTGTACGCCTTCAAAATGAGTGTTGGTGATTTTGTATTCAAATATCTGAATGTGTTTAATGCCATTGTGACCTATTTGAAATCAATTGGAGTGAACATGTATTAGGAGGATCATTACATGACCCTTTTGTGTTGCTTTCCATATTCGTGGGACAACCTAGTAATCGTCATTGGGAGCTCTGTAAAGAAATTGGTGCTTGATGAGGTCTTGGTTTCTTTACTCTTATAATATATGAGTGGAAGGATTCTAAATACACTAAGGAGACCTTGGTTGTTCCTAGGAGATAGAAAGAGAAAGGTATGAAGAAGGAGAATGGCATATCCAAATCACGTGGGAGATCAAAGTCTCCTAAAAATTCTAAGGAGAGATGTTGGAAATATGGCAAGTTTGACCATTACAAAATAGATTGCAAGGAAGAGAAAAAGGAGAATAAGAAGAAAAATAATGATTCTAATGATGAGTACAAAAAATATTCTCAGTAAGATGGTGGAGATGTTGTTGTTAAATCCTTGGCATCCCAAGCAATTCAAAGTGTGTGGTTGACAGACTTAGGAGATTCCTTCCACATGACTTCCCATCATGAATGGCTTTCAATGTACGACGAATATGATGATGGGAAGGTATACCTCATTGATGATTCACATCTCAATATAGTTGATTGCGGTATATTGTTTATTGGATTATCTGATGGTAGAGTGAAGAGAATCAATCAATTTTTGCGCATTCTAGGTTTGTCATGGAACCTACTATCAATAACTTAGCTTAATGATGTAAATGTGTAAGTTTTTTTCTCTAAGGGAGTGTGTAAGATGGTGTGAGGAGGTATGGTGCTCATTAAGGGTGTTCATGTGGGGACTCTATTTTAAGCTCTATGCATCCATCATTTAATGCAATAGTTCTTTGGTTCACACAATGAAGAGATCTATAGAATCTACACCTTCATAATAAGAATTAACATCAAAGAGGAATGTTGTATGTACATTTGATGGCCATGCTTTCTAGGTACCTAGATGAGATTTTTCTTTAGAGAGAAAGTTACATGTAGAGAAGACAATGATATGGAACCAAAGATTTTGTCATATATGTTGGAAGGGCCTATCGGACATGAAAAAAAATGTGTTGTTAGGTTGATTGATTGTACTCTTGAATTTCATTTCTATGAGTATTGAATAAATGGAACACATAATTGTGTTCAATTTTATTCCAATTCTTGCAAACCCTGTGTGTTGTTGGACTTGATTCATTTTGATATGTTTGGTCCTATTAAAGTTCTTTTTATTTGTAAATATTTGTATTATATGTCATTCATTAATGATTATTTTATAGGGACATGGGTATATTTCTCAATTGTATGTCCAAGGTCTTTAGCTAGTTTAAGGAATTCAAAGTTCTCTTCAAAAATAAGCTGGTGACGAATTTTAAGGTGTTGAAGACTCATAATGATACTTTGTTTTGTTATGAAGATTTTGATATGCTATGTAGGGATAAAAATAGAGAAAGAAAAGACAACTTGATTTGCGAATTGTCATGGATATTATACTGGAATAGTTCATCATGATAGATCTGATAAATAAAACTGAAATCTACACCATGGAGGTTAAATTCCTTTAGATTCCAGAATCTTTAGTTTTGAGTTTTTGTTTATGCATGAAATAGATAAAATGTGAAAAATAGAGAACAATAAAATACAATCACACACCATTCACAAAATAACACAAATATTTTCTTTGGGAAACCCTCATGGGAGAAAACCCAACCAAAAGGTGAGGCTCCTCTACTCTCTTTTCTTTTGTATGGAATATGATGCAAGTATAAAGGAGAAAGCACTCTCTATTGAGTTAACTGGGACCCATGTCCTGTTAGGTTGTTATAGAACATTAACCCCCTCTTCTATCCTCTCCAATTTCCCACTCCTATTTGTTTTTTTCTTCTATGGAAAAAAAAACAATAACATTGAACGAATCCCCTTCTCCTCGTAGTGGCCTGGTATTTAACATATCCCAATACCCATCTAGGGGTAGGTTTATTACTTCCTCAACCCCCAATTGTGATAGGGTTCTGAACCTTCTAGAATCTTTTGGAAATTACATATGTGGATAGACCCATATGCATGAGTAATGGGAGTTGACGTGGCATCCTCTCCTACCATGATGGTCAAAATGGTAAGTCAACTTGTGGGAGGCATAACTTTTTCATCTTATCTTCGATTGATGTGATTTTTGCACCATTCTAAAGGTATCAATGTGTAGAATAGATTCACAAGGTCCATGCTATGCTGAAAAATTTTTAACCTCAAAAAATTCAGTTTGATTCATCAAAATGGCCCTATAAGGTTTTGGACCCAAATTTTCCAAACTGGTACCTGCCACTAAAAAGGCCATGCAAGATGATTCCTCAATTTGTTTTCCACTCTGAAAGTATAGAGATATATGAAAAACAATATAATGATCCAATCTAGATCATACCTCCCCATTTAGGGAGGCTTTTGGTCTCTTAAAAATTTACTGAATGAGGTGAGAAAAAATTTCCTCTACCTTCTCCCTGGAGTACCATTTTGATTTGCATGGAAGTTTCCCTTTCATACCAATATGTGAAAGGTCATGAGGTCCCTGTCTTATAGTTTTGGATTGCTTTTGAAAAATGGTGTCCTATGATAACTCCGCCTGAGCATCTAGTGTTAATTCCTCAATGGAAAGTAGGAACTAATCCTCCTCTTAATACAACATGGAGGGCTCATAGAGCTTGAGATTATCCACATTCACTACTAAGTAAATGTGCATGTATGGGGGTAGAATAAATCTATAGGCATTATCTCCCACCTTTTCCAATACCTCAAAAGGACAATACCGCATATCCTTGATATTCTTAATAGGACCT
Source organism: Picea engelmannii (assembly GCA_009831015.1). Classification (NCBI taxonomy): domain Eukaryota; kingdom Viridiplantae; phylum Streptophyta; class Pinopsida; order Pinales; family Pinaceae; genus Picea; species Picea engelmannii. The sequence continues at coordinate 193,967 of ML782615.1, forward strand.
CGTACCCTTTCCTTATTCTGTTGTAACCATACTCTGTCTCCCACTCTAAATGTTCTCTATGTTCTATGCTGGTCATGTCTAGCCTTGTAATTTTCTTGTGACTTCTTTAGTGTCTCCTGTACTTGCAAATGTATTTTCCTGAACTTCTCAATATTTTTTTCTTCTTTTAATGCATCTCTTCTGATGTACTCCCTCACTCATCCTTGTTGTCTGTACACAACATCCAAGGGTTAAGGTAGAAAGAATCCAAAGAAAGTTTCAAAAGGTGACTTACTGGTAGAAGTGTGGACTTCTTTGTTATAAGAGTGTTTTATATAGATCGTATTTTCATCCCAGGTCTTCAGATTCTTTTGATGGCAATCACTTAAAAGATGCACCAAATTCATTTTGATTGCTTTTGTGTGACCATATATATGTGGATGGAATGTTGTATACATATTCATCTTAATTTCCATATTCTCTCACAATGTAGTACAAAATGCATTGAGAAATTTGGTATCTCTATCTGAGATGATTCTCCTTGGTATCCCAAAGTGCACCCATATCTGTTCAAAGAACTTATTTGTTGTTTCTTGTCCATTCATGGTATTTTTACAAGGCATGAGAATGCACATTTTACTCAACCTTTCAACTACCATAAATATATAGTCATTTCCCTTCCTAGTTATTGGTAAACCTCCCACAAAATCAATGGAAATACTTTCCCAAGGTCAAGTGGGTACAGGTAAGGGATGGTATAGACCTTTCTTCCTATTACTATACTTGTTGATACAACAAAGTATACATCCTCTAATATATCATGCTACATTTTCTTGCATTCTAGGCCAATACACATACCTCTATAAATTGGCAACTATCTTCCCAACAACAAAATGTTCTACAACATTGGAGATGTGAGCCTCTCTGATAAGATGCAATTGTTCACCTTTAGGAACATGAAGATTTTTGAGCTTGTATAGTAAACCATTCTTGAAATGATAGTCAGTCTTGCTTTCACATTATTGTATATGAATTTGGTCATGTAGTTGTGTTAACGAGGAATAATTTCCCAACAACAGTAAGAGGTATTCTCTGATATAAAATCCCAATTAGACTATATATCGTTTATGGATGTGAATATGGATGATTATGCAATGTAAATATGTATTTGAATACTATGTATGAAAATAAATCTAATTGACTTATAATCTAGCATATCCTATCCTAGCTAGGTCCAAACTATCGTAACCGAATGAGATCTAATGAAACTAAAATATGTTGGAAGCCCTACTCAAATAGTTGTAATGAAGGTTCATAGTTAGAAACACATGCATACAAATATATCACTAGAAAATTCTAAACTATATTTCTGCATACATTGTAACTCATGTGCCCAAGACATGTAAAATATAAGAAGGAATAACAAAATTTCAAGAGTGACATAGATTTCATTAGATTAGTCTATAAGCAAGCATATCCTTAAAACCCATGTGAAAAACATACATCCCACTGGAAAAAAATCTCAACAAAACAAAAATACATGCAAGTTCTTCTCTCTTTCAAAAACTAGCCCTGAGAGCTTCTCAATATTCATTAATCAAGTAATTTATCCAAAAAGAGTTCTAGAGTGTATACAAATATTCATGAGCCCTTTCAAAGTGGGTCTCTTCCCATATTTATACAATTTTTCCTAAGTCCCTTGTGACTTCTTGTATTTCCCCCAAATGAACTGTTACAAAAGGTGACCTTTTGGATTCCTTTCCCATGATTGTGACACATGTGGGGGGGAAACGAAAAAACCGAGGGTGGCTGAAAAAGACAAAAATAGAATGAAGTTGACAACAAGTTCAAAATTCTCTTTTGTCTTCTTTTCATCGAATCTTGTCTCGAATATATGTTGTCCACATTTCCATATAATCATACAATGTTGATATATGACGGTATGCCAATTATTCAAGGGAAGATGCATGCATGGAAGTGTTGTGTTTGGGAGTCTATATGTCCTTTGATAACATGGCCATGAATTCTTGAATCATTGTATGTAATTTGGTTGGTTTTATGAGATGTTAATCAATTAAATCCATCGTCATTGTGGTGACCAATTCAACGACTTCTTGTCTACAACTTGTGTTGTCCTATATATTATCGACCAATTCTTCCATTATGATGTTATTTCCCAGCTTGTATAGCTAGGAAAGTCGTCATATCTTGATAAATTCTTGTGCTTCTTTGTGAAAGCACGAATAGATCACCATTGAGCTAGTTTTTTCTCTATCTTCCCTTTGTCCAACTCCCTAACAATGCTCCATTGAATAGAGATCCATTTTTCTCTCCATGCTTGAAGGGAAAGGGATTTTGATTGGTGCATCATGTTTTATGCAATCCTCCTGTCTATATCATCTATACCCTCTTGTATAGTGTTCATCTACATATTCTTTTCCTTTACCTTCATCTGGTGGTTGATGGTGGTGGTGGTTATATCCTATGGCATGTGCAGGTGGGAATACATGTCAATTATAGATTCCTCTAGCTTCATATGTGGGAGTATGTAAACTAAGTAAATTAAGCAATATGATGATGTGTTAGTGCATATTAATCACACCAATAATAATGCATTGAGGCCACTTAAAATCATTATAGAATAGAAATAAAATATGATCTACACTCTATATTTCATCCAATCTAATTGGACGAACTACGATTGGTGTAGGGAACATGCACTGATGAAAAAATATGGCTTACAGGTTTATCAATGTGTTAACAACATTGATAGCAATGCATATAATAAAATAGAAGGCACCATTATAGCTCAGCGAAGCATCAATTGTCCTTTATGGTTCATTCATGTTAACTTGATACATTATTGTCTATGTGGATACCTAGAGCCATCATCAGTGCATACACAATTATGTGATTAGTGATGCACTAATGTCTTGTGGACAGAGAACCACTATTGTTCAAATGTTTTTAGATGCGTTCTAAAAATAAAATAAAATAAAAATAATTATCATTTTTAACACTAAAAGAAGGAAACAAACCATTAAAATGTAAATGAAGAAACGATAAAATAGAACCAATGGTTTTGTTTTCATCAATCATGATGCATGCTCATAAAATTAAAAAAACCTCTAGAGGTATTCTTTTAATGAAATTGAAAATTTTAATCCATTAGGGATCATGTTTTGGAATTTTAAATAGCAATTCAATGATTAAATATTTGGGTGGGATATAGTCAAGTTATGCATTAGTGCTAGGATGAGAGTACAGAACTAAGGGAATTGTAAATATTAGGGGGAAATGACCATGTTTAAATTTGTTTACAATACTCATGGTATCCCTGAGTATATATCATGAGTATTTTTTTTTTGTTTGATAGTTTGTCTGTGACCTACGGGACTAGCCTATGGCTGAGAAACCACGACTCAGAGGAATCTAAACCATCAAAATCACCCGGGGATCGCACCCGGCCTGAGCCACACCAACCCTTAATATGGTTGGATTTTTTGTCCCCGTAGGTTTTGAACCAGTGACTTAACATCACAGAGTGCCTTAACAACACACTCTGTCACTGACAATCCTACACCTAGGGGACTATATATGAGTATTTAACACATAGGTGCACTTACAATTTTCTCATTCATCCACATTTATTTTTTATTGTTAATTATATTGGTGTTGCATCTTGGTATTATTGCACCATAAGTGGTGTGTTATGAGTAGGTGCACCAACATGCCTATCAGAAAAGTGCATCAATGTGCCTCAAAAATTTGGGTACACTAACATAAATTTTCATTAAAAACCTTTCCTTGCCACCTCCATTATAGTGTACCCAGGAGAATGAACTATGTTATAAACCTTTATTAAAACCTACATTTCTTGTAATGCTCCAATACCTCAAAGATTGTGTATGCCCTAATTCACTAATAATCAATTTTGATTGCATCCAAAATTTCAATTGACTTGCATGTTATATGGTTATCCTTATAAATGACAACATGGCTATGTGATAGAGGGGTTCTACCTAGAAATTCCTCCCAAAATATGGAGTTTATTTTACCTCTGAGACTTTTTATGCAGCCTATTGTCTTCCTCATCACTCACTCAAAGAGAATATCTCTCAGATCTATCAGACCTGAGCCATATCTAGGCCTTTTTACCAAAATTTTGTAGATGGTTGCAACTGACTAGTTCACACTAGTGTGATTGGTTGTGAGATGCATACCTATTATCCCATGACCACGTAGATATGGTCACTAGATGCATATCTGTTGGGTTGGAACCGCCCCTATAGGTGATTGTTTTTCAAATTTTAATTTATTTTTCTTGGTTAGATCTATACTTTGCCTGATTTTGTGAGCCTATTAGGGGTATGAAAACTTAGATCCTCTCTATTTGAGACTCTTTTTTGTTTCTTGTGTTCAAGTGAATTTGAGGTGCTGAGTGTTTTGATCCTCTCATTTGCTTGTAAGTCTCTGATTCACCAAAACTGACATGATTGCCCGATTCTTTTGGACCATTGACTCAATTGCGAAATTCGGTATTATAGTGATGTGCAGTAGAATAATTACCACAATATTTTTCTATTATTAATTCTCTTGATATTTTATAATTTTTAAGGTGTCTGTTTGCTACGGGGAAAATCCCCCTAATCTAGGTTTGGCGACTAGGCATAGCCTTGACACCTTAAAAGATAGAAAAGATTATATTCTACCCCAAACCAAACACAGCCTTATGATAATTAAGGGAAGAGAAAGAAGATAGAAACGTGTACCTCAAGTCCTTACGATTGTTATTGATCCCTTCCAGTTGTTGAATGTTCCAATATTGTAGGCATCCTCACAAAGTTGGCCTAAAACAATGTTATAGAACAAACTATGAAAGCATATGCTTAATTATCAGGATTATCTAAAGGGTTAGTTATTCATGAAAACATTCATAAACACAAACACAGACATAAATATATGGGACACAAAGTTTTCTCTTTATCAATAACAAAATTGGAAGTTACAACTTGAATTTTGTTGGCGTCGCTCCACAAACCTCGCCCGGGTTCCTCTACATTGTCTCCAAATGAACTATTCCCAATCCTCACCACCAACAAGCCAATATAAGGGAAAGGGATGGATGGTATAAGGAGGATGTATGGAAGGGAATGCTGAGGATGAAACTCAAAGAAGAATGCAGAAGGCTTAGGATACAAGGGAGACAATTTGGCAGAGTTCTCTTGTCTCTAGATTGGTATATCCAAATGACCCCCCTAGGGCCCTATTTATATGAGAAAATAATGGTTAATTCATTTCCAAAAGGGCTACATGAGGTAATATGGTTTCAAAACCTAAGATGGCCCATAAACTCCACTAGAAAGCACATATTTTATGTTTTTTTGTCACTTTTTAGAGTACATACGTGCTTTCAGAAATGCAACAAGCATATGTACGTGGGCTTATAGGTATGCATATAGTGTATGTAGACACTCTTCCTATACAACATGGCACGTATGCCAAGAAAAAAATTGTTTTTTGAGAAGAAATCCATCAAAAAGAGTTGGAAGATGTATGAATGAGTAGGCCAACATTCAAGATGCATAGTAGTGGAATTTTGAGTTATAACACCATTGTGGGAACTTCCATAGAAGAGGGTTGAAGGAGAAACATGGGAAATATCATTGAATAAATTTATGATGTCAATCATTAGTAAGTCATCCAATAGAGGAGGATCAACCTGCACATCCCCGACCATGTTTGGAGAAGTCATGATGACCACCTCCTTACCACCGCTTATCGGGATGAGTACTCCCATGTCTATGCTTATCAAATCTAGTCATTCCATATAGGGGATGTCTCCAGTAACATAATTTCCCTCTACATATATATCCATTGTTTGTGCACCCGTTGCATTGTCGCAAGTTCCTGCATATGGATTCATTTCCAGTGGGTTCAAGGACCTGGTTTTACTACTGGAAGTGGATTTCCATATACTTTTGGTAACCCTATAAGTATCTCGGTGATATGAAATGGTGGTTTTCCTTTTGTTTGGAATTTTAAGTCTATATTTGGTCCTACCCTGAGTATTTTTCCTAGTGTTATGGGTAGTTATGTCACTAGGGGAACCAATATTCCTGGGGGTAGTTATATTGGGGGGGCAATGATGCCATGCCCCATGAACACTCCCTTTGCACCAATTACTAGTCATGTGACATGAAATCCTTTCATGAATACCACCCAAGGTACCCCTTCTCATGAGGATTCTTATCCTTTTCCATCCTTTGGAAATGTTTGTTCCCCTTTGATGGACATCTTGAATATTCTTGTATTGTCTGTGGGTCTATTGGTTTGATTGATGTCCATTTCCAATAAAATCCATTTCCAATAAAATGTATTCCTCCTCATTTTTCTTCTTCTTGTGAAACTTCATCTTCCAGTACCCAAAAGTATAAAATGAATGAAAGGAGGAAGAATAATAAGAAGCGAAGAAAAAAGGAGAAGTCGCCAACAACTACAAGTCATGTCAGAGACATTTCACTAGTCACTGCCAATCATACTAGAGACAAGAAACCAACCAATTCAAGTCAACTTGGGGGAAACATACCAATCACTGCAAGTCATACTGGTGATAAGAAACCATTCACTATAAGTCATGCTAGGGGCAAGCAACTAGTCACTTCCTTTCATGTTGGGGGAATTGATATTTCTAGTGAATCTAGATGAGAAAGATGAAATCCTAAGATCACTTGTATAGTCTTCAAGGGAGATCACCTTACTGATATATGTCCCATCATTCTATATATAAAAAGAGTGTGGTCCTAGTCTGAAGGATCTTCTACTATAGAACCACCTTTGGTGTCTCAACAATCTACTCAATCATCCATTCATGAAGTGGTTGCACCGATGCAATCTTCAACCAATACCACTCTTCCTCCAAAGAGTGATGTGCCACTCATTTTTTCTTCACTTCCAGTTTAGAACCTTCTGAACAAGGGGGAATTCCACTCACTTTGAGCATGATCCCTCTAATTCATAGGAGTGGTTCCTTTGATTGGAATAGTCTTATTGAGCCTCACCTTCCTTCTATTTTTCCTTGCCAAATAAAGTTTGAATCTTATTCAAAAATCATCTATTGATGTATAGTAGATAAAGGGGCCTCTACAAGCATTTTATCCTCCTTGTCTTGGAAATCTATAGGTTATCCCCAACTTATGTCATCTCCTAGTCAGTTGTTGGATTTTGATAGAATGCCTATTCAATCTTTGTGGATTCTTCCTCGATTTCCTATCATGTTAGGAGGGAAGATTGTTATGGTTGATATGATAGTATTCAATGGATGATTAGAAGTTTATATGCTTCTTGGGAATGTGTATTTATATGTTATTAATGTTGTGGTGTCTATGTTCTTTCGAGTAATGCATTTTCCTCATAATCAAAGCATTGTCACCATAGATGAGTTTTCATTTGATTATCAACATACTTCTTCTCCATTAAACCATACTACCCCATTTTATGTTCCTAGTATTTGGGTGGACTCTAACCTACCATGGGTGAATTATGTGGCATCATATTCTAAGTGTTTAGCTACTTCTGAGAAAGATATTTCACACTGATGTTTTCCTTCTTGGGACATGATCCTAGAAATTGATCATAAAATGGATTCATTTGATGTCTACTAAAACTGATCAAAAACTCCATCCTAATATGGAATATGATCAAACTCCTCCACTCACACAGGCTGTTGACTCTCCACATTGACAGGACTTTCTAGATATTTAGTTTCCTTCAGATGAGGCCATCCATGGAGCCATGGCTTCCATAGATAAGACAAAGGAAGATTTGATGCATTGATCATATATTCTTCCTAATTTGGAACTAATGAGAGTTAACATGATGAGTATTCATCCAAGACTAGGGGAATTTTCTAGGACATCCAATGAAATGTGATGTCTTGACCATTTTCAGCCTCAAATTTTCTTTTTTCAGAACTTTTTATCAAGTTCTTTACTCCCCCTTCCACCAAAGTTTTGAATTTTGTACCTCCTTCACGTCTTTATGGGCATCCTCAAGGAGATTTCATATCTCACGAAATCACTCATAATGAGTATCTTCGGCCGTAGAAATTTGTTACTATGTGGTGTGGCCCCGGTATGGTGTGCCACATACTGCCGACAATGGCCCATGAGTTCATCAATGATGATAAGAATCTTTGGCCTGACCCTAGAAATGGGCTCTACATTGTGTAAATTGTCAATATGTGTAGTGCCTAGTATATAGGTTTGTGGTGTGCATGCTTTTTATTTTGCATATATCATATCCAAAATATGCAAAAACATTTTATTTTTTTTTAGATTTCACTACGTGTTTTAACCCTTAGTCTAGTATTTATGGATTTGATTTACATGAATCGATGACATTTTGTGTGATATTTTTATGGCGACATCCATTGTACTTGATCTAAGTGTCTAAAACTAGGATATAGGGATATTTTTTCCCTACGTCTCCATTTTTCATTATTAACCATCCATTCTTCCATCATAATTCCTTAGATTCGATCATGTTAGGTTGTGGCATTATCCACTCTATTTTTTTCACATCGTAACTTGTACGGTAGTGACTACCCTTAATGGGTGCCCTAGTTATCAACCTTATTTCCATTTGGTGCCCATATCGTGATTTATTGTAGGCCCGGGCTCCCTCTTGTAGACCCTCCATGACTTGGAGTTGAGCCTCATTCTTCTCTCTTCTTCTATGTTATGTTCATATCTCGAGGGAGTTCCCATTATTTTATGTTAATTTTCAGTCGCATATGTATTTGATGCTAATTTCTTGGTGCCTACTGTTGTGTTGTTTTTTTCCTTGATCTCGCTTACTGTCATTGAATTCATACTTGACCTCTCGCCTCTCGTATTATTTTCCTTTTCTTTATGACCATCACGCATGGAGATATTTTCTTCTATGAGTGGACCTCACTTTCTAGTACCCATCTACATTCATTTTTCTTAGGTTAGATCCTTCCACTTGGAACATAGATGTGTGTTGTTAATACACTCGTTTTTTTCTAGACGAGATCACATTTAACTCTCTTTCATTCTCTTTAAACCATGAAAAATATCCATGACGAGCTCACTTTTTATCTCTTTTTCATGCTTGTCCAAATGACAACATAACTTTTAACTCTTATTCATGCTATTTAAAGCATGAAAATACACATGACCATTATATTTTTACCTCTTTTTTAGACTCATAAAACTATACTAAAAACACACTATCAAGCACACATTTATCTCTCTTTAGCACCTGTTAAACCATGAAGGAGACAATTATAAAAAAGAGTGAGGGTTTTTTTTTACCATTGATTTGTATCTACAAAAGTGGAAACTATCAATTGTGTCTCCTTTGAACATGGAACCTATTTCTGTCATTGTATTATAGTTGTGTTATAGATTTCCTAGGAGCCTTATACCATCAATATGAGTCATACAATCCTCTTGTTGGTACTCTTCCAGTCATTAGGAAGAGTTCTTTAATTCCTCATGCGTTGTTGCACTATATCAATTTTGATAAGGAGTCTCATTTCCAAGTCATCATTTTTCCATGCTATATGTTCATGGGAAATTAAACCCGAGTCATCCATTTGTTGTCTTGTTTACCATCTGAGTCGACCATCTCTATGTCAATTGTACTTGGTGATTTTATCTCCTCACATCATATCTCGGTGTATGTTTCATGTTAATTGATGGGGGATACATTAAGGACAACCATAAAAAAATATCTTCCTATCAACTTCAACACATTATATAGGAGAGGGATGCAAAAACTAACTAGTACCTTGGAGCTTGCAGTCCGCAATGTAAATATTCCTTGCAATTGACAATGGGTTTACATCATTGAATCATGATCAATTGATTCTACGAGTGTTTGAAATTAAATCCTCTATTCACACTCACTATATTGTACTAGGTACGTTGGGGTCCATTTTCATCATTGGTGGGTCCCCTCATGTATTTTAATGACATACCTCAATGATCAATAATCAAATGGTTTCTACCATGCTTGACATTAGCTCATTATTCACATAATGTAGAATCATATAATCCGTTTTTGGAAAAATACCTTGGGTTTTGAGCCACATCACTCATTCATATTACCCCTCCCAATTTGTGATCAAGAATATCACTAATGTATGAGTACTTTAAAGACTACAGAGGCACTCTCATTGGTGCTCAATGTCTTCTTGATATATACTGTGGCATAGATCCACATTGTATTTTCTTGTGGTTATGATATATTTGATGGCATGGATCCACTGTGTACTTTTTCATGGCCATGGTCTTGAATTTCACTTCATGGAGCCATAGTATATTGTGTTTGAGGCCATGCTTTGTTTCTCTTCTAAGCATGGGTATGCCTACCTTGGAAATGATCTATATATAGTTGATGCTTGATTCCAGGTACACCTTGGATTATTGATTTCTTCGCTCCATCCTAATTTTGCCTCACATTGGTGAATATTATCACAATGTGTTTCTACCATTAGTTCCTCTTTTGACCTCACGTGTTAAGGGGAATCTATTAAAACCTTATTTTCCACCCTAGGGACTCATGGAGGAACCAATTATTTCATCATGATGAGAAACACTCTTATTCCCTGGATCTCCCTATTTTTTATGACAGTCGCACATAAAATTTTTGATAGAGCGTGATCGACCATTATCTGCACAAATAATATCCCACAACCCATCGTTATTTGTAGTACTTCTATCCCACGACTACCTCTATGCCTTCTATAATTGGAACTATCCATCTAATCAATTTTCACCAATTTCTAAAGATCTAGAAGCCTCTCCTAACCTCCTCCACCAATCTATATAAGGAAGGAATTCCATGGGCAAGAGGAGAAAGAATCATTTACAGGTACATGTTGCAGGATTTTTAGAGGAGCTCTTACATAAGAAATCGGTTTTCATATTAGGTTAGCCTTTCTCTTTTTAGGGATAGGGAGGAAAAAGGATCCTTTGAGGAATGCATCATGACTCAAGGTATGACTATGTTGAGGTATTCACCCTATATTTGATTGATATATTGATATATGTGGTTTTTCCCTTCCAATGATTTTGTATTTAGTGATTAATACTTGCTTGTGTTATATATGATCTTGCCTTGACTAGATTGGATTAGATATACATTGTATCTGTGATTTCATAAAGCTTAATAAAGTTTGAGGATTTGTATTTGTTTTCACTTGTGTTCAGGAAGCAAGTTTCAAGAGATGGATCTATATCTTTAGAGTTGCATTAGGTAGGATATATAAGGACAACCACTAATTTCAAGGTATGCCCTTATATATTCTTGCTTGAATTAGAACGATTCTAGTAGATATAGGGAAAATTATGTAGTGATATATCCCATTGTTTTTCTTAAATCAAGGGATCTAAGAATATCCAGCAGAGGTTTTTCTTATCCATAGGTGATATTTATCTGCTAAATTGGAGGGACAAAGAGAGGGGGGAGAGAGAGAGAGGGAAAGAGGGGGACATGGAGACAAGAAGATAGACAGATGTAGATAAAGTAAAGAGAGAGGGGGGGGAAGAGTG
>ML782615.1:207818-243132 GCA_009831015.1 Picea engelmannii
ATATATATATATATATATATATATATATATATATATATATATATATATATATATATATATATATATATTGTGTACTATTTTTGTCTTAACATTTATCAAAATTATAAAATACATACCTCTTTTATTTTTGCTATAACTTTTTGTCAGCTTAAAACCATTTTTAAAATAAGTTCTACACTACACTTGAAGAGACTAAGATCTACAATAAAATAAAATAAATTTGATAATGTTAATATCCTCGTAAGACCCTCATTGCATGAACTAATGTAAGGCATTGTAATTTCAAGGACATAATGAATTTAATAATTCTAAAAAACATAAAATTAATATTATAAATTTTGAAAAAAATCCCCACACTAGAACAATGGATTCTCTACAATTGTACAAATTTTCTTAAGGAAATTCCATTGTTAAGGTACTCAAGACCTGCACTGACAGAAGCATATACATTATATTTTTCTTGAAAAATAACATACCACTAGTAGAAAAATTCAAATTTCACATATTTATTCACAAAATATATAAATAAAAATTATATATTTGGAAAGCTAACTCAATTTCCTACATTTCATATTTTTACACCATATTGAAATTCCTTGTAAACATACCTTGAATAATCCTTCCAAGTTAGAAATTGTTATTTTTCCATGTTTGCATTGCCAACAATGCGTCATGAAAGACCATCATTAGCTTGCACCTACCCATATATATATATATATATATATATATATATATATATATATATTCAAATTCATTTTAAAAGTACCTTGAATAATCCTTTCAAGTTAACAAATTGTTATTTTTTCATGTTTTCATTGCCACTAAAATGTCATGAGAGACCATCATTAGCTTGTGCACGCACGCATGCGCACACACACACACATTCAAACTTAATGGAGAACTTTATCAAAACAAATTATGGGTGATTTTTTTTCAAATTTCATCGGTGTCAAATTTAAACAAGAGCACAAACCAAGTGACTTATCCTGTAACCATGCAACGATTTCCTTTGTTAATTTTCTCTTCCTTGTGTTCCTTTGAAGTCATCTACATGATTGGTGTATCAATATTTTTCATCCATGGTGTGCACCTACAAAGCAATCTTGTCCAATATTGGAGTGCCTAATTCCAATATGGAAGAATCCTTGCAGCATTAAGTTAGGTGACTCGATGTTACTTCTCATCATAGACCACTCATAGACCACTTCCTGAGAGCTACACAATTTTAAGTCTTTCTCTACAATCAAGAGTTATTTCCTATTTAATTTCCTCCCTCTTACACTCTTCTCATTGTAATTTCGATAGAACACATAAGAATACATTGTACAATGTCCCTTAGATGTATTTCAATCCTTACAATATTCTCCCTCTATGAAATAAACACCACTAAACCATCATATTACATGAAAACTGATTATTTGACCAACCACACTTTTACAAGACTCCTTGAAAGTCTTTCAGTTCACCATAATGACCTTTTATTGGCCTAGACACATAAAACTTGACTCAAATTCCCTCCTTGACAAAACTAAACCCACACGATGATCCAGATTATTTTTGGCAAGAAATGAGAGTGGAGATATAATAAATCAATGCACAGAGATATCTCGGATATCCAATAATATAACATAAATGTATCGGATATCTCGTTGGAAGAGTATTATCGAAGAGATTCATTTTAGGGGATCAATCAGATATTTTGTCTCTCATTGAGAATAATTATCCCAAAAAACCTTCATTTAGGCCCTCAAAATGGCTTGGGAAGTTAAAAACTGCTAAAAATAGTGAATTACCAAAATTGTCAAAAAATTGTTTTGATCCAGTTGGAAAAGTTGGGTGGCCACCAATATCCACCTGCATCAATCCTCCCTCCTTAGGAAGAAATGGTATACATTGCATTGAGTTGTCGGGGTAGAGAGAAAAGCATTTGTTGAATCTGCATCTTAATGAGTTGCTTGCCTTGTCGGAGAAGTTGCGCTGCTTAGCTTGTTGAAGGTTGTCACGAACCAGTGGATGGAAGGGTTGGACATTTTTAACTAGTCTAGCTAAATGACATGCTTATGTGCAGAAGGAATCTTTACACTTTGTTGCAATCTTGTCGACCTACTTCTGTTGGATAGAAGGTGCTTGGACTGAGGCTGCAGTGGTGTTCTTTTGTTCACGCTTTGAACAGACTGTGAAGAAGTTGAATTTTGTAATATGAGATACTACCTTGTGGCACTGTTTAGGTAGGATAATAGTCAGAATTACCTCTGGTATCATGTAGATATGACCTCCCATAATAACAATGACACTACAGGGTCGAGAATCATAAATATCATGGTGCTTCCACATATATGGTTGTCCCAAGAGAACCTCACAGACATCCAGGGGGGAAACATCACATAATACCTAGTCCTTGAAGGGTTGGATGTCATATGAAAATTGAAACTGCTAGCTGACACGAAGATATCGTCCTTGGCGAAACCACTTGATGTTGTATGGTTGCGAGTGTGGTATTTTCGACAATCCCAACTATTTGATGACCTCTATTGAGATGAGGTTCTTCCGGCTTCCTCTATCAACAATAAAATGTAGCGGGGTCCCCTTCACCCACATCTATGAATGAAAAAGGTGCTCCCCCTCTTCATAATCTGTTGGTTCTTCTGGTTGAATTGTTGTGGTCGCAATAATAGCAGTGGGGTCTGTGTCGATGATCTATCTTCTATTAGTATTTTCATAATCAAATTCTGAATCAGGGTTCGTCTCCTTGTCTTTTATCTCGACCACCGATGACTGTTTCGAGCGACATTCATTGGTGTTGTGGCAGGATATTTTGTGGAAATCACACAAATTTCCAACGTCCTTCTTCATCTTTCTGTGACCCTTCGTTTCCTGTGGCTTGGACTGGTTTTCAGGATGTTGTTTGTGAGGGTTGTCTTTATCATACTTTGGTTGTTTCAGATTTGCAGACCCAAACTTTTATTTGTTCAGGTTCTTAAACTTCTGTTCGATTTTAACAACATATCAATAAGCCGAACCGAGTGATGAGATGTCCAGAAAATCCATTTTAGTTTGGATGTATCTGTGTAGAGCCCCACGGTATTTCAAAACCAAATTTTGTTCAAAGTCTTTGATACCCAAATTGGTGCGCAAGGTATGGAAGGTACTGGTGAACTATGGAACTTATTATCCCCTTTCTTGTCGCAGTGTGGTCCATCTCATGCATTGGTCGTCATAGTTGCCAGCATGGTAATATTTTTCCCTTGACACATCCACAAAAAAATCTCAAGTGGGCTCAGCCCCATATATTCTAGACTCCTCTGTGGAAATTTTCTCTCAGTAAATTTCTCACCAATGTTTGACATGGGGGAGATCCTTAAGGAGTGCAAAGGTGATATTTTTCATGTTGGAGAAATTATGAACAGAGAAATAACCTTCTAGTATATTTAACCATTTTTCTAAGGCATCCACATCTATTTGTCCTTCAAATATGAGAATATCAAAATTGATTTGTACCTTGAAAGGAGAGGTACTTCCAAAGTGTCTGTTTGATGAATACATGCTTGTTTTTATCGGCAAACGTTGAAGGATGTGGGAAAAATCTCCATCATTTCGTCCCTCTGTTGCATGAGAGCTTACTCAATCAAAAGATTAATAGAATCGTTTTTTTTGTCGTTTTTCTTTTCTTCCGCTATGGAGGGTTTCTTGGATGTGCGAGAGAGATTGTATTCAATAGATACAAGCTCAAGACCCAATTTGTTATACTCGGACCTCATCGAGAACATGCACTGAAAAATGATCAAGAGCAACCTGCTCTTATACCACTGATCTGGATTATTTTCGACACAAAATGAGAGTGGAGATATAATAAGCAATGTACAGAGATATCTCGGATATCCAATAATATAATAGAAATGTATCATATATGCAACCATAAACATAGAGATACAGTAATACCATATTTTCTATTAATGAGCAAAAATGTACAAAAACTGTAAAAATACAAAGTGAAAGACTCACTAGAATGGTGGTAGCTTATCTCTGAGAAGAGATGTGTCTGCTACTCGCATCAAGAAGATGGTTTTACAATGAGACTCCAAAGGCCTTTTTTTCATAAATAAAATCCAAAACCCTAACCTCCGAAGCTGAAAAACCAACAGTTTTGTGGACCCCGTTTTGGGTAGTTTGGTGTATCAACTTCCCATGGGCGTAACTTTGGCATACGATCTCCATTTGGGGTGCACGATATCTCAGTGGAAAGGTATCGTCGAGGAGATTTATTTTTGGGGCTCAAAAAAAGCCTTTGGTATCATTCAAAAGTTTGATACTGAAAAACCTTCATTTAGACCCTCAAAATAGCCCCAAAAATTAAAAAATACTAAAAATAGTAAATTACCAAAATTGCGAGAAAATTATTTTGAGCTAGTTGGAAAAGGTGGGTGACCACCGATATCCACTTGGATCACATGACCATTATAAACAACCAAGATGACCATTATAAACAACTTAAAGCACTCTTTATGGCCCTCTAGAAACTTAATAGACAAAAACCCTTTTTAATCAATACAATTGCCAAGATCATATATCTTAGGCTTCTTTTCCATTTTCAAACTTCACAATTTGTAATTTGTTATGACATCTTCACCCTTTTTAAATGTTTTAGTAAGGTCGTTTCTAACACCATATTTTTATCAACGTTGTCTTTGTTTTGATCCAGACAAATATTATATGCAAATATTAAGACCAATATAGCTTAATGTCAAGTTATACCTTAATGTGTCTTTGCTGCTATGGATTCTCTTATGGGCTCTTGCCTACCATTATTATCCTCTTTGGTTTATGGATTCTCTTGTGCATGGGCTCTTGACCACCATTATTATCCTCTTTCGTTCTTGTGGTTCTTTAGTTTTCCTTCTCTTCGTGCATTGTCATCATCCTTATCCCTTGAATCATATGCTCTTTATTATTCTATTTCTTTTCACCCAACTTATAGAGGGCACTAACTTTTGAGCGGATATTCCATGGTAGTGAATTAAGGAATGAATACCTCTCATTCACTCACATCCACCCTACTTTCTCACTGCAATGGCTCAAAACCATTGGCTTGAGGTGACTTAGCAATAAGCCTAGAACTAATATGCTGATAAGGCCCGGTTAGATTCACTGTGCTACTAGTGCTACTGTCCAAACCTGCAACTGAAGGAGAAGAACAGATACCCTGCGTCCATAGCGTAGGTGACAATTACAACCCATTACACTTAGAAGCTATCTCCTATTTCCAAAGCTTGAAACAAAATTATAGACTATTCAATTCCATTCCTTTGACCATCATCAAATATCAAAATTGTGTTCTAGGTGCACTTCCTGCAAAACACTCGAACGCATATTCGACAATGGTGTCATCGATTGAATAGAAAGAATTTTGGATTGCATTCATAACAGACCCTGCAGCTGCGTTCGGGCATCCAAAAGTCCTTACATATATTATATGGATCAGATTTGTGAGGAATCGATGCCCTCATTTTCTCTACAAAGCCCAGGAGCATGCTCTCTGAGGCTTCCATCCACTGCGTGATCACATATTCTGGTTCTGTGAAACCAGAAGCGCCTGCCATTGGATGATCATGGCTCTTTTAGAAAACAAGCCTATTGAATCTTGAGGATTTTCTCTTTTGCAAATGCGACATTTTGAATGATTGACCTAGTCTATCTACCGTATCTCAAATAGAGAATAACAGTGGCCTACTGCAAAAATCTATAGCTTCTTCTCCAATGACTTCACCCCATTTTTTCACGGGGCAATGTATGATTCCACACTAAATTATAGTAGCATGATTTCTCCTCATCCATGTGATCACACTAGTCTCTATCCTACTAGAACTCCTTGATATCATTACCGTCACTTTGTTAAAACCTGCACACTTCGAAAATAATGGATTGTTTGCATTCAAATATTTTACAACTTCTTGCCACAACTGTTGCAAGGAATTTTACAACTTCTTGCCACAAATGTTTCAAGGCCCTCGATCATCATGCACAGCTTTAAGTCATGTGGAGGAGATGCCTCTAGAGGGGAAGCTAAAATAAAATTGCGTTCAACCTCCAGATGAGAGAGAACTTGTGTCGTGTTACAAAGCCCAGAGGAACGGTTGAAGGGATGAACCAGTCCATGCGATAGGTTAAGACAGATGCAAGCTTAAAGCCAAGAAAAACACCATGGTGACTTTGGACTATTCTTTCTTTTCTTGGCTCCAGTCTATGTGAAGGCTTCTAAAGCATAGGTTCTCCTACTGCTATGGGCCAACACCGTACACCCATAACCAAGCAGCCTTGGAGCATTGTGCCTCTTCAACGGCTGGTGTTGCTCATCTCTGGAGCACCCAAGAGACTCTTTTATTTGCATTTGCTGTTGCCACCTACTGTACCTCCATGCTACTTTTGGAGGAACAAACACAACACACTTCTACAACTTAATCTCACTACAAACAATCTACTCTCCTACTCTATCTTCTATCATTTCTAATTGTGATATATATCATTTCTATTGTGATATAGAGTCTCTCTCATTCTTATGTTGTGGACGAGTTTTGGAGAAAGAACATCCTCCATTGGCTCTCATACCATATTAGAAGAATAAGAAATCTACTCTATCTTCTATCATTTCTAATTGTGATATATATCATTTCTATTGTGATATAGAGTCTCTCTCATTCTTATGTTGTGGATGAGTTTTGGAGAAATAACATCAACTCCATTGGCTCTCATATCATATTAGAAGAATAAGAAAAGAAGTACTCTAAAAGTTTTACCTTTTGGAAGTTTTCGAGTGACTTTTTTCATTTGAGCTTGCTTGAAACCCGGTGAGGAATGGTTGGATCTGCAGATTTGAGTGGTTAAGTTTGAATAATCCAAGTGCTTCAAGGGTTTTTCAGCAGGTTGAATCCATTAATGCATTAAAAAATCCAATTTAAACAACAAAAATTAGCGATTTTGTCAAGATGTACATCGTCAGATTCTGGCCAAAAAAACCAAAATGTAGAATGTTAGCCAACGCCATAAGAAAATAGAATCGTCACAACAAATCTAAAGAACATCAATTCTATTGGCTCTCATACCATATTAGAAGAATAAGAAAATAGAGTTGTCACAACAAATCTCTATTGATGGTTCTCTATATCATTGTAATTGTACACATATAAATATGTGAAGATTTAGCTTAAACTTAGACACACTACCTGTTGGCCCTTGGGTATGGAAGCAAGTGAAGATCAAGGAAGAAAAGGTCAAATGCGAACTACGTGGAAGACATAGTAATTGTCACTAGGTCGAAGTAAGCAAAAGAGTAGAAAAGACGGAGCGAAGTGCGGAGAAGCTAGTCGTTGGATGAGGAGATCAAGGATGACAGATGAACAAGGGAGATGGATCAAGGACAACTCAGAAAGTGAGGAAATCCATTGTTACCACCGCGCAAAAACAAAGGAGAGATAGGCTGGCTAAGCTCAGGAAAAGTGGGTCAAGTTGACCTAGGGTTTTGGTAATTAGGGTTTTGACACCTAGGTTTTGACCTAAGGCTATCAGTGAGGAACTATGATGTATAAATAGAGGTTGAGAGGATCTAGGTCGGGAGGTACTGTTGTTGGGCATTGATATTGATTAGTGTTGATTAAGATATTATTGTATTGTGAGAGAGGGAGTGTTGAGAGTGAGAGCTTCCTGGTATTGTAAGATCTCCAGCTGGGTGCACAGGATGGGTACATGAAGAGAGAAGAAGAGAGGAGATCTGTTGGCTAAGAGCGCAAATCAGAAATGTAGGCTTTATCTTAATATATTATAAGTGCAGTTCTGTGGACATAGCCCTTGAGAAAGAGTAACCCACATATACCTTATGTTGTGTGTATGATTGATGCTTTGATCTATGTTGTTGTCATATGGTTAATTGCATTACTGTGTTAGATCAAATCTATAACTATGCAAGATAGATCTAGCTTGATAAGTGTTGATGCATATGGAGTTGTTATTGTACTTAATCCACTTGACATTCCTTTGGTTGTAGACATCTATGTCCTGCAACCCCCTCATAGCTTCTTCGGGTGAGACTGCATCTACTTCGCAGGTGTTGCTGAAAGGGCCAGTAGGTAGGGCTTGTTGGTGCGCTCTTGGAGTGAACCTTGGGTCTGCCCTTGTGCCAAAAAATGGTTCTATTTCCGAGACATGAATCTTCATGAGGGAATGTCAAGGTGGTTCCCATCAAAGACAAAGAATCAAAAGTGGATAGAATATCAGGAGAGGGACTTCGTTGAATCCCAGAACAAGAACCCTAAACTGAGTATTGAAGATTGGCTACAAAGATACATTTTCACCGACATTCACGAGATTTTCTTTGGGGTAATCCATCCAGAGATACACAAGTGGTTGGCTAGATTAGCTGATACACATTTTGAAATCAGATTTAGACCTCCTATGGCTTGGACATTGATGTTGATACAGAGGGTTAAGAGAGTTCATAACGTTGTATCCATAGCTGTAGATTATTGGTTTGATAGTACCATTGGAGGGTATATCACCAAATTTGTTGTTGACAGAGTAGAATCGTATAGCCAAGCCGAGAGATACTTTTTCAAAGGACCCAGAGGGAAATTTTTGCATTTTCTGAAGTTAAGAATCAAGATGCTCTTGCATGAAAATCACATCTTGAAGATACAGTAGATTGGTTGGACCTGAAGAGGCTAATGTTCAAAAACTTGGACAACGACAGCGACACAGAAGCTGGACATACGTGCAATGGAAGAGTATTCATAGGGGTTCATCTTGAGAACCTGTTCAAGAAAAACTACGAAGAAGAGGGTTTCTATAGTGGGGAAGAGGTAGATCTGACAGACGAAGAACATTCAAAACCCACCGAAATAGAAGAAGGGGAAGCTGAAGAACTTTGCCAAAGCGAGCCATAAACCTCAAGAACTGCGCAAACTACTAAAGTAAGTAATAACAACCCCCCTATTGTTTCAGAAACATTAAACCATTAGAATAGTCAGAATCACTAGAGTCTGCAAAGTACCATTACAAGCAGTTCAATGTCTACTCAGACAGGAAACCTAGGCACCTCCATGGAAGATGAGATGAGGCCCCCCATCTTTAGAGAAGATGGATCTGAAGATCCTGATCAACACTGGTTCCAATTCGAAGCCGTATGGAACATTAAAAACATTACCGATGAAGCTATTAAAAGAAACCAGTTTAGCACCACACTGAGGGACAACACATTAAGCTGGTACATGAAGCTTGTCCAAGGACCTGCGCAACCTAAGAAACTGAATGAGATCAAGAAAGCGCTGGTTGCAGAGTTTAAAAAACCTAAGTCGGAGTCACAATGTATCACATAACTAAAGGAGATCAAGCAAAAGGTCGCCGAAACTGTTTGGGAGTTTGATCAAAGATTCAAAATCTTAACTAGAAGATTGACTTTTAAGATCCTGGAAGAATAGAACAAGGAATGATTCATCGCTGCCCTTCTACCGCATATTAGAGTTCCCTTGATGCAACAGAAGATTGCATCACATGCAGAATCTTTGGATATCACCATGAAGCTTGAATCAACACCTATGGGAAAATCTAGCTCAGGCATGAGCCAGATCCTGACCCAGCTGACTAGTTTATCTCTGCAGATCGGAAGGTCATGATAAGGATATCGCCATGAAGCTTGAATCAACACCTATGGGAGAATCTAGCTCAGGAATGAGCTAGATCCTGAGCCAACTGACTAGTTTATCTCTGCAGATCGGAAGGTCATGATAAGGAACATTGTCCCTTGTCAGATACCATAGCCATCGTCTATTCGCCAAAATTTTGTGCAAGAAATTCATGATGACCATTGGGTCAAAGCCATGAATGAAGAACTAGACGATATAAAGAAAAATAAGACTTGGGACCTTGTTCCAAGACCTAATAACAAGAATGTAATTGGAACTAAATGGGTATACAAAACAAGTTGAATGAAGATGGAAAAATAATTATAAACAAGGCCATACTAGTATTCAAAGGGTATGCTCAAGTAGAAGGAGTCGAATTTGAAGAAAATCAGAATTTGGCTTTTTCACGCTACAAAAAATTCAAATTTTATCAGATGGATGTCAAATCAACCTTTTTAAATAGTGACCTAGAGGAACAAGTTTATGTGGAGCAACCAGAGGGTTTTCATCTGACTGAAAAAAAAGGATTGTGTATGCTGATTAAAGAAATCCATGTATGCGATAAAACATGCTCCAAGATCTTGGTACTATAGACTGGACAAGTATTTGCACCAACAAGGATTTCAAAAAGGATTGGTTGATAGAAACTTATACATCAAGGCTGAAGGTAATGACCTATTAATTATTGTATTATATGTTGATGATATTATTATTTGGAAGTAACATTGAATTAATGAGTAAGAAGTCTATGTTGGGGGAACTCTCTTTCTTTCTTGGTCTACAGATTCATCAATCATAAAGAGAAATTTTCATTTCTCAAAGTAAATATCTCAAGGAAATATAGAAGAAATTTGGCATGGAAAACTGTGCACGAGTAAGCACTCCTATGACTACCAGTTGCAAACTCAACAAATATGATGATGCTCCATAAATAAATCAAACCATGTATAGGTATATGATAGGAAGTTTACTCTATCTCACAACTTCAAGTCCTCACATCATGCAAGTAGTCGGTTTGGTATGAAATTTTCAATCCAATCCTAAGGAAACTCATGTCCTTGTGGTTAAAAAAATATTTATATACTTGCAAGGCATTGTGGATTATGGATTGTGGTATCCAAAAGACACATACTTTTTTCTCAGAGCTTGTATAGATGCATACTACGCATGCAGTATTGATGATAGAAAAAACACTAGTGGAGGTGCATTCTTCCTTGGAAGTTGCTTAGTGTCCTGGATTAACAAGAAAATAACTTCCATTTCCCTTTCTACAACTTAATCCAAATATATAGATGCAACATTATGTTGTATTCAATTATTGTGGATAATAAACAATCTCAAGGATATTCAAGTTCCTTGTGATCAACCTGTCACCATCATGTGTGACAATACAAGTGCTATCAATTTCTCTAAAAATCTTGTTCAACACTATAAGACTAAGCATATCCCAATAAAATATCATTTTCTCAGAGAACAGGTTCAGGATGAGGTGGTTAGATTAGAGTATGTTCCTTCCAAAGAGAATATTGCATACATTTTTACTAATCCATTACCAAGATAATCCTTTGAGTGTCTTAGACAAAGGTTGGGTGTGATATTGTCTTCCTTACTTCAGTAAAGAAAACAATTCACTACTTTTGTAGGTGCCCCATTTGATTTTGTACCAAGGACAAGTGATATTATTGTTGATATTTACATTAATCATAAAAATACGTTTTATTTTGTGGAGATGAGCACAATATCAGTTTGCAATGGTTCTCGATGGTATTCCATTTGAGGGTGGTTTTGTGCATGTATAGAGTCCAGGAGCATGTTTTAGCACAGGCTTCCAGAGGTTATTCTTCCCAGGGGGAGAATATACAAAGTCTCTCTTTGTCATTGCTATCAAAGGGGGAGAGTAAAAAAACCAAAAAACTTGGATGTTGATACACATTTAAATGGGGAGTTTGTTGCGCACATTGAAAGGGGGAGCAACTTAGAATAAAGGCCATTGATTTGGAATTCAAGATATTTTGGTTGCCATCAATGAACAATGGGTATTTTGTTGCACATATGTTGCCATTGATCTCAAAGTGGTCATGGAAATGGTCAATTATAGTGCAATAACAGATAAGGATGGAAACAACAATGTGCAGAAGGATAAAAGGATGAAAGGACCAATGGCACAAAAGAAGGTCAATGGCTAGGACTTGATGACATATATGATAGATTGGTGAATAAATTCTTGGAGATAATAGATAAATGAAACCAGATCTAAAGGGGGATGACCTACGATGCAGTTCAGAAGTGAAGTACGATGGAGGAAAATGCAATGGAGTAGACTGCGATAGATTTCCCTATCTGTGATTGTGAAGTGGAGAAACAGATGTTGGTGCTGCAGTGCGACGACATATGTGAAATGATTGCAGGGTGCCTTGATATAGTGTGATGAACGACGCAGTGGAGTGTGACAAAATGAAGCTTGTTTCTTGTAA
Source organism: Picea engelmannii (assembly GCA_009831015.1). Taxonomy (NCBI): domain Eukaryota; kingdom Viridiplantae; phylum Streptophyta; class Pinopsida; order Pinales; family Pinaceae; genus Picea; species Picea engelmannii. The sequence goes on from ML782615.1 coordinate 219,961, forward strand.
ATGGCATAGAAGAAAAATTGTAGGGTGCCTTGATCTAGTGTGACAAATGACGTAATGGACTGCGAGGAAACAAGTGGAAGTTCACCAGTAAAGTAAGAAAGTCACCAGGGCACGCTCACAATCCGGTGGGGCGACTGGAAGAGTACACTATAGGGAAAGTGCGACAAGTTGACGACTTGTGACTTGAATTTTGTGCTCCTATTCTATTTGCACATTGGGCACTCTGTAAACCAAAATGTAAATGGCTGCATCGATTTTGATGAGATACAATATTTGATCACATAATTGATCTTTCGTTAATCTTTGAAAGGATCAATGATGATCCTTGAACATTTTCATAAAAAAAGAAATATTTGGTCTTTTTTATTTAGTCAAAGAATGTCCAGTTGTAACTGAACAAGAAATATTCTTAATTTAGACAGAATTATGTCCACATATAACTAATTAGACTTTGAAGTGGTCAAGATATGTCCACAATATACTTGTTATGTGTCCACATACTTAATTTTGACAGTGTTGTGTCCACATATAACTAACTAGACTTTGATATGGTCAAGATATGTCCACAATATAATTTTTATGCGTCTACATACAATTAAGTTGAACTTAGGAAAATATAGTATAAATAGGGATGTGCGTTGATAAAGTATTTGTTGATGGGAAGAGAGGAAAAAGATCTTGTAACTTTGAGAAAGTTTTAATTGTGCAAGAAATGTTTTAAGATGAATACAGGGAGGCAGGGTGGTGCAGGGGAGAGGATTGGTTTTCTCACTCTATAGGTTGGTTCTTGAGAGGATTGGTGTTCTCATCATTTGTAACAGGTTGGTTCCTGAGAGGATTGGTGTCCACATCATTTGTTACAAGTTGGTTCTTGAGAGGATTGGTTTCTTCATTATTTGCAACAAGAGGGTTCATGTCGAGATGAAATATTATAAATTGTAAGTTGGTGCTTGCAATATAACATAAAGAAATGTGTTCTATGGTTTTCTCTCGCATTGAGTTTCCACGTAAAATTTTTGGTGTACTATGTTTTTTGTGTTGTTTTGATTTTTGCATGCATTGATGATTAAGTAAGCACTTCAAAATAATATTAAATCTCTAAAGAAAAGAAAATTGATGTAATATTGATTCACCCCCCTCTCTCAGTATTAATGTAAATATTGACAAAAGTAACTCATGAAATCAACTGTATTTCCTACATGTCTTCCTCCCCAACCAAATTTTATCCACTGAAGGACATATCATTGTGCTTTAAAGACACCTACAATACATGTCTCTAGCTTGAAATTTTTTTGTCAAATATTTGTAGAGGAAAGTGCTCTGATACCACCTGTAGGATACCCGATGTATTATGCATAGCAGAAACATAATTGTTATAACAAGTATTAGAAAAAATAGAAAAATATAGAGCACAATGACACAAATGATTCCATAAATGATACCTTTATTATATAGAAAGCCAAGTTCACTTTCCTCTTCGAGGGGGAAACCTCCAGTAGAGAAGAGCTCAAATACAAAATGATTCTCAAGAAAACAATCTTCCATACTTTATACTCCTATTTATACTATTTCAATCCTCTAGAGAACATTCTAGAGAAAGATCTTTCAAGAAGAGGAAACTTCTATTAAGTCTTCATACATTAGAATTACATAGGAATTATTTACTAATGTTGGCCTTTATTACATAGAAAAAATATTATTCTATATACTTGAGGGATTAGGGTGGTTCGGACTCTAAAAATCCCTTATCTATACCCAAAAGACCCTAGCATAGAATCTCCATGGATTTTGTGGGTGGTTTTCTAACAAATAGGAAGATACATGATTATATGTTTGTTGTAGTTTATAGGTTCAAAAATATGTTGATTATTATGCCTTGTAAAAATATCATCAAAGGAAAAGAAGCAACAAACATGTTCTTTGAAAAGGTTTGGATACACTTTGGGATACCAAGGAGAATCATCACATATAAGGATGTCAGTTTATAAATGGATTTTGACTATACTTCAGAATAATATGGACACTAAGTTGAAGAGGTATATAAATTTCCATCCAAAAATGGATGGGAAGATAGAAGTATTAAACATGACATTGGTTCATATTTTCAGGGGTTACAATCATAATCATCCAAATTCCTATTATGAAAATTTGATTTATATTCAACATGCTCATAATAGATCAGTCCACACTTCTACCAATAAGTCCCCTTTTGAATCTTGTTTTGGGTATTTTCCACTATATCCCTTGGATTTTGTATATGGATAACGACGAGGAGTGATGTAAGACATCATAGGGGATGCACAGAAAGAGGAAATTATTTTTGAAAAGAATAGGAAGATCCATTTGGAAGTACATGATACATTGAAGAAGTAGTAGGAAAAGTAAAAGGTCTGAGATGATCAACACATAATTGAGAAAACATTAAATGTAGGAGACATAGTTTGGTTTCATATGAAAAAATAAAGGCTATGGGGTCTTGGTAAGAAGATAAAGGATTTCAATATGTTCCTTTTGAAGTATTGGATAATATGGGTGATAATTCATATAGACTCAGTCTAACCCCATACATGCACATTTACTCAATAGTGAATTTTGAAAATATGAAACTCTACGAGCCTTCCATATTGGATTGGGAAACTAAGGAGAGGGTCCTGCCCACTTTAAATGACTTAACACTAGAAACTCAGGAAAAGGTGGTAAAAGATATATTTTTGTAGAAGAATTCTAGAGATAATAAACATGGGCAACATGAACTCTAACAACTTCCAGGAAAAGCCTAATGGTAGTCTAGGGAGAAGGTAGAGGAAATTTTTCCTCACCTCATTCAATAAAATATTTTGGGGACCAAGCCTCCCTAAATGAGGAGGTATGGTATATAACGGATCATTGTGTAATTTGATCTATCTTGGTATTATATGGGAGGAAAATTGGAAGAACTGGCTTGCAGGGCCCATTTTAGGAGCAGGTCCTAGTTTGGTGATTTGGAGTCCAAATATTTTGAGAGCCAGTTTGAGGAATCAAATGACACTTTACGGGGTCAAATTTTTGTGATCTTATATCCACCACTTTGATGTTGTTCTACACATTGTATTCTTTGAAGTAGTGCAAAATTCGCCTCAATCAGAGTTGGTATGCTAAAGTTATGCCTCCCATAATTTTACCTAGCCTATTGACCACCATGATATTGTGTGGATGGCATGTTAGTCCCTATTACTCACACATGTGGGGATATTCATGTGTGGAATCTTAAGAATATTATAGAGGGTACAAAACCCTAACATTAACTAAGGGTTGAGGTTTGCAAAATCCCTAACCATAAACCTAGACGACTATTAGCTTATGTTAAATACTAGGACACTAGGAAGAGAAGGTGTTTCATTCTTCTGGTATTATTATTTTTCAATAGTTGAGTACAACATCTAGGAGTGGGATAATGAAGCATGAAAAAGGAGATATACTATTTTGTAGTAGTATTTCAAGCCACAGTGTCCATGTCAAGTCCATAGTGAATGCCCATTATTTGTACTCACAATTATTAATTTAAAAAAAGAGAGCATAAAATATGCCTCACCTTCTAGATGGGTTTTCTCCCATATTAGGTTTTCCCAAGTCACATCTTGTGTTAATTTGTGTGGATGGTGTTTTCATTTTCTTGTTTCTTTCATTTTGGTTTTAGTTATTTCCACAAGTTTGAGCACTACACTAATAATAATAAATATGATATCTAAGGTAATAAACTACATAATAAAATATTTTAGAATATTATAAGACCCATTGTGACAAATGTTTCCAATGGAATATCAACAACAATGTACACATCATTCATTTTTTACCATATTTCCATATAAAAGTTCCCCTCTAGATCTTCCAATGGTTTTTGTGTCTTCTATAATTCTCTTTTGAACCTATTCTATCACATATTTATTGGTGCCTCCCCACCATGAAATGATTCAATATTTGATATTTCTACATGGTTATGATATTTCCTAAAACCATTTACTCGTTTCTAGTAGACATGAATAGAATAAAATATCTATGGTACTAAGTTCCCATATGCATAATTAGATGATCATGAGGACATCATTCCTTCATAAAAATTCCTACCTTGGCCACATAATTCTACCCACAAGGATTTATTACTTAAATTTAACAGCCTATGAGGCAAATTCAATCTTTATCGGTAATATATTACACAATTCATAGATATAAAACTATATATGCATGTATAAAAATTTCCTTGCATGTTTTAAACAAGAAATCATATTCATATCCTATATGTATAATTGTTTCCACATGAAGAAAGTTACAACTCTTCATATCGACAATGCCATATTTATAAATTTGACATAGTTGAACTTTGTTTACATAACAAGAGATAAATTTTCCTTCTACAACATAAAATGACGATTGTAATAGCCTCTATTCTTACACATAAGTGTTCCTCAAGTAGACCAGAATATATTCCAAGGCCAAGGATTCAATGAAAAATGCATTTCCATGGACATGCATTTTATTAAATAATTACAAGGATTCATAGGGTTCTATGGAAAATCAGACCAGAAGCTATTCCAAGGCCAAGGATTCAATGAAAAATGCATTTCCATGGACATGCATTTTATTAAATAATTACAAGGATTCATAGGGTTCCATGGAAAATCATTTGAGACATCTAATTTCACATACTATTATTTTTAGCAAAAAACAAAACTCTACGAGACAACTAATTTCACATGTTGTTATTTTAAGCACAAGTGAAACTCTATGAGACAATTAATTTTAGGCTTTATCTACAAGGAAGATTCTCTAAGAGTTATTGTGTATGAATTTACCTTGTTCAAGAGCCAATAAATGGGAGTAGGTAGGAATATCCCTAACTATGGTGAGGGTGTACCTTTTTATTGTATCCGTTTTGGTTAGAAATTCTTCTCTTGGTTAGACTTGGTTTATATATATATATATATTTTTATCAATATTATTTTACAAGTTACTTTCATTATTATGGTAAAAGAATGTATAAATTTGTTACATGTTTCCACAAATACAATGATTTATTCCCCAAGTATCTATTGAATAAGTTGGAAGCTTCATATGCCTTATCATCCCCACTATATTAAATCAATGGCTAAGGATTCATTAGTAGGAATATCTTCTCTAGTGATGGAAAATGTGACATGATTTATTCTACGTCAGGAAACACTCAATACTTAACCCCCATCCAAAAATAATCTATATAATATCTTTGTAAATAGTTGAGGAAATAACAATTCTTTGAAAATGTTTGAGGCAACAACAATGCATATTCTTATCACAACAACAATGTTATCCCAAAATCCATAGAAAAATATCATTTTAGGGTACCCTCTTGGCCCAAGATCCAACTCAAATGACCAAAGTGGCGCAAGAAGATGCTCATGCACATTATGCCCTAAAATTTGTCCCCGTGATAGTACAAACAACATAGGGGGAAACAACGTGATATGTAGAAACCCTTGTGTACACTGTATAAACTCCAAAATAAATATAAGGTGTTATTCCCTCACCATCTTGAGGAAATTCAAGAATGAAGAATATATATCCTAACTAGTTATTATTTATTCATGACTATCAAATTCCATAGATGAAAACCATTAAATTATTTATTTCATTCTTGCAAAAATCGGTGTTGAGGGTGACATGTTATCAAATTTATTGAGGCAATGGCCGATGCTTCTTGGGATTTTAGAGAAATAAAATTGAAGTACAATGTGGAATTTATAATCAAATACAAAGGAGTTTGAATTTTATTTTTCTTAGAGAAATGAAATAAATGGTGATTCAATGAGTAATAGGACAATAGAGTGAAGACATTAGTTACCTATTTAGGGGGAATTATTTTGTAGTTGAAGGATTTATGGGTCCTTTGTTGCACCTCTCTCCTTTGTGATTTCTATCTTTGTTATGTCTTTGGGATTCCTATATTCCTTTGTTGTACTGGGATAGGTCTCTTTATCTTGTCATGTCTCTCTCTGATGGTAGGTGTTTGGGTACGAGTAGTGTTTGAATGGAATGCCAATGCACTGAAGGATTTAGGTTTATCTTTTAGGGACAACATGTGGGAAATTTTAGATTTAGGGTTTAGATTCATTTTAGGACTCTAACGTCTTGTTATTTGGGACCCACTACCTTTTCCTCAACCTACGTTGAAGTCCTTTAAAAATTCCAAAATAATTTTACTTTTAGGTTCACTTAACATGAGATGAAGAGTTTGTAGGAGACTCCTGTAACCATTACATTAAGTCCAAATTTTGTTAACTTCAATGGTTACAACATACTATTTAAGAAACTCCTATCATTAAACTACTAAAAGGAAAATATTTCATTAGAGGATATAATTAATAGCTACTTTATCAAATTAGTGAAAATGGACATAAGAATCACAATGAATGTCAAGTATGGGACTGATTGTTGTCGACACATGTTGGATTTTATGTGTAAGTTTTAAACCTTTTACAGTAATGTAATGCACACACAGATTTGAAAAACAAAACTAGAAAATAACACAATTTCAATCATACATATACACAAAGATTTACCCTTGAAACCCAAACCGGGAAAACCAACAACATGTTTAGAGCCGCAACTCTAATTCTTATTCATAATCATCATCATCATAATCATCATCATCATATATATATATCACAAAAGAAACAACTCCCGTTAAATTTCCCCGTCCCAGGGAAATTGAATGCACCCCACTTTGAAATTTTCACATAAGCTATGGAAGATAATAGTCTATCCTCTGGGTTGTGATTGGATGACAATTTGTTTTTCTAACCTATGTACTATTTGAGACATTGTTATAGTTCCTACCTGATCCATGTTTTAACTTTAAATATGATTTAGTTTTATCCCCATTTTAATCGAAACCTCCTAAGATAGCATACACGCATGGAATTTTTCTCTAAAGGAAGGAATCTGCAGGCCTTGTGGAACAACCTTCTTCACGTGGGATCTTATAATCAGATATTGAGTACACTTTTCTACCATATGAAATTTTAGAAACCTTCATGCCGCAAACTATGTGGGGTTATTATTTCCATAAACGTTCCCATTATCTTAAGTACAAATTGTTATTGAAATCTATTCCTCATGAGCCAATAGGATTCAACCACATGAATATCGAACTGCAAGCCTTGCAGGAAGATGTTTGCATCTGGGATCCTTGTTAAAACAAAACCTTATACTCATTCTCCCACAATGCACGACTCGTGAACCAATCAAAATGGTGCTTGTGCGAGGTTTCAATTCATGATAAAGTCCTTTCCTCGTGAAATGTTTTCACTGCAAAATTGACTCACACAAACCTTTCAGGATAATCCTTGCATATAGGCTTAATGGGCATGCTGTGACATGTTTTGTGAATCCTCCACCCACAAACCTTTCCATGTTTTTTGAACTTCTTCCTGTAAGCCTTGGAAGATAATATTTGTGTGCATGCCTAAACCTATTATGCATGTGTATATTTTACCTTTTGAATCTCTTCCCACGAAGTCTGAGTTCACAACATGGAATAGATTGTACTCTTCTATCCCATGTAAAACTTGAATTAATGAAAATTAATGGATTGATGGGAATCTAGGGAATTCCAGAGTTGGGATTTGATTGATTAAAACACCATAGCTATTACACACAATTTTTATTTAATATTCAAAGAAGACAAATTGTTGGATTATTTTGACTTGGTTGCATTTGTGAACATTGTGGTGAATTGTATAACTCTATGTGAAAAACTCATTCCTCTTTGAATTATATAGGTGCACCAGGTACAAGATGTCTAGAGCTCGAGGTCATCCTTGAAGGGATACAATGAATATTTCCCGGACTGAGGTGAAAAATACAGAAGATTTTCTCTTAATAGATACCATCCCCCATAATGGATTTTATAAGTTCCTTTCATGGTAGTAAATATACAAAATATTTCACACTGAATATTTTCTAACAGAGGATAAAAACTTGAAGGTGTATGGAAATATCAGGAATAATGGTCTATACGTCGTAGATTCTTGACCAACCGTACTCCCATACAATGATGTGGTCTAATGGGTATACACACACATAAACCCACAAGAACAAGTGATCATAGATCATATAGGAAACCATATAGCCTCACTAGGGGAAAACAACATACTCAAAATGTATTGATTATCAACACTTGATCCCTTTGTTAATAATCAATTTCTCAAAGTATTTTCCAAAGAGAACCCAATTTGGACTATACTATTGTAAGAATGGTGGGATTAGGACACAAAATTCCAAATAAAATACAATAGGATATACAACGCACAATACCTCAAAGTGCCATATCGACTCCTCATGGTGATGATTTTCTACCTATATGGAGAAGTAGATAGTACACATTTAAAACTGGAATGGGTGCCCCTGGTCCATAGCGTAGCAGAAGAAGGGGTTATTTTTAATTGAGCATAGATATTAACATGTAATATATTCCACAATGCGCATCAATCCCACACAAACAAAAGGTTGGGTTTTTATATGTCGACTTATTTAATTGATGAAATTTTATCTTTCGTTTCCTTTCCTAAAATGAATTGGAATTGGAATATTGACCTCCCTCCCATACATATATATTGTTCTAAGCTATGGGAGTGCAATTATAAAAATTACTTATATGAATTTTGTGATGATTTTATGACCCCATTGATCTAATTATTTTCGGCCAACCCTTCCAGATACTATCTTTTGAAGCTTTTGAAACCCTAAAGGACTTAGTCGATTGGTATACAGAGAATCATTTCACCTATATCAGGGTTTTCAGGTTCTCTTCTCCACCAAATTTATTACATAATTGTGTTCCAAATATACTCCCGTGAAGAGAAATATTATACCAAACCATTAAAGTGAGTATTTCTAAATCCTTGTTTACAAGTAAGAAAATAATATGGCTTATATTTCCTATCAAGGTACGGGGATTAAACATATTGAACATCCCACATGATAGAAAATAAGCAAAGTCTTTGAAAGGATTAATTCTATGCATAGGAACAACCATAAACCATGACCCCAGAGGGATATTAGCAGAACATTTCAAAACCTCTAGTATGGTACCTACATTCGAACATGACCCAAATGAGGAAGACATTCTCTTTCGAGGGGTTAGATATTATGAAGAAGAAATAGATCACACTCCAAATGATCAACAAATGATAATACTTCAAGAATACCAATATCAAAAGAGAAATGCGTTCCAAGAACAAAGGCATAAATTGATACTTAGTGCAAAGGAGCGAGAAGAGGCCAATAAAAAGACCCAACAATAGAAGAACAAGGAAACAATTAAGAAATTCATGGATATAGAGGAGAAATTAAGAAAGCAAGACTCATAGGAGGAAGAAAGGTTAAGGAATAAGGAAGAATAAGAAAGGCACAAGGATGAAGAGAAAAAGAAAGTAGAGGGCGAAGCTAGCAAAATTAAGGAAAAAAAAAGAAGAGAAAATCAAAGGAAGAAGTAAAAACTAATGTTGACGAGGCAAGAAAAGAAAGAGAATTTTCTATAAAAGACGAAGAACATAAGAAGGCACAAGGAAAAGCAAGAAAAGAAACCAAAAAAAAAGAGGAAAAAGGAGGAACAGGAGGAGAGAAAACGAAGGAAGATGAAGAGAAGAAAAATAAAGAGGAAGAGAGGAAAAATAAGGAAGATGAAGAAAGGAAAAAGAAAGAAGAGGGATAAAACAAAAAGAAGGAAGAGGAAGAGAAGAGTAGTGTAACATCCCCAACCACCAACAATCCGGTAAATGTCACTCCTGCAACTCTGCTGCACTACTCTAATCTGTGACAGCTCCAGCCTTAAACTACTGGGCTATGCCACACAAAGATACTTGCGGAAAAACATAAACAACCATATAAACATAGAATGACTATTATACACATATATAACATAATTATGAGAAAATAATAGTAATCCCACACATGCAGCATATACAACATAAACAGGCAATACTCATCAATTACAACATATTTACCATTACACAACATGTAAATGAATGTAAAAGAGGTACTTATATTTTATTAGAAGACCACCAACTGCATGCATAACTTCCACAAATGTCCTAGCCATAGACCACGCTTCTCATCAATCTCATTAGTGGGTCACCCTCGAGATGGGACTAAGCTCCAACCAGAGCAAGGGAATCCTAGACTAGGCTGAGGTTACATGAAACTGCAGAGTGTAACTGGAAGGATTCTCTCCAGAAGCCTTCTTATGCCCAATACTCACGGACTCTCATTCCTCACATGCCTGTTCCACCTGGGAGTATACACCTTCACTGTCACACAGTCCATCGGCTACTTCACCTCCCTCTCAGGGTCTCGGATACATGCCAGATCAGGAATTATCAGAGCTCTGTAGATATTTCTGGACTCTCTCTGGGAGAAAACCACTTCCCAACAAAATCTCTCACCTAGAGAGAGCTAATCATAGGCATGACAACCTACCTCTTCTACCATGGGCCTGGAAACCCGCTTATTCAACCAGTTTCAACTCAAATCCTGCAAGGTGAGGATAACAATAAAAATAATAACAATTCAGTTAACTGGCAGGTGTTAGCAGCAATAAGAATTTGGGTATGGACATCCAAAAATGACAACAGTCCACACTAAGACATAACATGGTTCATACATTTACAGGGTGCTCAGAATCCATAGGAGACACAACTCAGTCCATGAGTTTTCCATTGGTTTTAGGGTGCATGACAAGGAATCAACTCAGAGGTTGATCATGGAGGTTTAGGGTTTAGACTCTGAATGGAAGAAAGGACAACGAACAATATTCTAGTGAGGGTTTCCTCCACCATGAGAAGGTATGTAGAGGCAGACGCACAGGAAAAAATGGTTTAGACACCCCCGATCCTAGCGAACTCAGGCAGAGGATGACATAATGAGAGAGTGAACCCCCCAACATGACTGACTTCTTCAGCTTTAACTGCATGCGCCTAGGTCGACACCTGTCTTCCTAGAGATGGATGCACTCCATTTAGCATATGTTCCCTTTACAGGAACTTAGGACAACACTCAACATGTCCACCTTAGCCTTCAAGAAATAATAATAAATTATTATCCCCTTTAGAGGTAATCCCCCTAGATTATCCCCTAGGCCCACACACTTAGCCTCCTCCCTTACCCAACTTTGTGGAAGCTTAGTCCCCCATAAATATTTCTTCGTGGTCGGTCTGCACGTAGTGATGTTTATATTTTATTAATGATCTACATAATTACATATACAAAATCAGGCTCCTGGCCTTTAACACCTAGTCTCTTTGGCCTAATCACCAAATAAGCCTCCTAGCTTATTATAACTTGACTCACCGGCCTACAAAACATGTTTACAATACATAATATAACTAGGATCATCCTTGGGAATATTACAATCCCCTCCCCTTATTTTTTCATTGTCCTCAGTGCAACATTTACACAACATCAACAAGATTTCCAAAATCTTCAAAAAGATGCAGGTATTCTTCCCGCATAGCATCCTCATGCTCCCATGTCACGTCTTGAGGACTGTACCAGGTCCACTATGTTGACGATTAAAAACGTCAATGTAGTTTCTCCCGCAAAGTGTTGCTAAAACCTATTATTATAAAACTAAATAATACTAGTAGGTTGGACCCCCTTGAACTATTGAAGATCAGATCTGCTCATTTTTTATGTTGTGATGATGTGCGACATGGTTTACATGGTTGGTGAGATATTGTTGTTGTTGGTATGAGTTGAGATTTTGAAATGTTGGTTCTTCATGTTACTACAACCTATGTTATTCATTAATGTCATTTGTTCTTATCGCACCTGCACAACAAACACGTTAGTGAAATTACATGAAAGACAGTTTTTGAGAAAGGCAAAAATACTATTAGTGCAAAGAAAAGGAATCCAATGCTGCGTTTTTACTATACTACATGCGAACAATGGGAAAGAAATAACAAACAATTGCAAAAGGGAAGAATTTGAAGTTATCCTATTCACTATACTACATGCATGAAAGACTTAACAATTATCCTAGATAACAAGTAAATGGTGTATTTGGATAGATTGAATGTTGGTGGCACATTTCACCAAGTAATGGACATTGATGGTTATGCGATTTTGTTTGAGTTATATGATGTGAGATGGGATATGGTGATCATGCTACTGGCTTTTAATGTGGTGATGGTTTCGATACATGTTTGATTAATCATGTTAATGGAGAATTTGTTGGCATGTACTATTGAGTTAATGAAATATGGGTGGAGGCGACGTGCATTTACTGAACCTCACCTTTACTCTTCCTATTGGCCACCACCCTAGTCGGGCTATTGTTCGATCTTGCTATTGTGGTTATGCTTCGAAATTTTAAAAGGGAGGAATTTCTCGACCAACTCTCCTTTTAAGGAATTTGATTACAGGTCTGTCTTTTTTTGGCCATTCGTGATTTTTCTCTGGTTATGAAATGATTACTAGCTCAGGTGTATGGGTTTGTGTTTTCCTAAGTGTTGCACCTATGTGAAATTTGGGTTTTGGAAATGAAGAGTGAATGGTTCTTCCTGTAACAACTTTGAGTTCGTCGAGGTTATTGGTCTTCCTGGGAGATAGTTCTTTGTTATCACTGTTGTTTGGTTGGAGGGTTTTTGTTTAGTATTGGGTGGATAACTATATTCATGCACTATCACTAATCCAGTCTATGGCTTTCATAGGTTTAATGGTCGGAGTTTTACGGTGTCAGTATGTTTTGTTCACTTCAACATTGGTTGATTGCACCACCAGGGGTCACAAAATAAGGTTCTTGTTCTTCCTCGGCCCTGTATTCACCTCTGTGATGTGATTGTTGACCAAAGAGCATGAGGGTTATCCCTCGCATGTGATAAATAACCTTTGCTAAGCTAGAATAGAGCCCTACTTTTCAGTTATGGCCCCTTTCATATATTTATGCCCAACCACGAATGAGTCGTGGTTCGTCTTGTATACACCGTGGCCTTGGAGGTTTTGCGATTACAAAGAGTGGCTCTGCTCTCCCCATGTTGACTATGAAACAAAATTGGCCCTCCACTTTGGAAATTGTTTAAGAAGACCAACCTGGCCTCTCATTTATGACTCAGTTTTTGATTGGATGGTTGTATAATTGTCGACTATTTTGAGAACAGGCTTGCCCATTTGTTCGTATGACAGTTGTGTTGGTTGGTATATAGTCACGAGCTTGGTTATAATAGTTGTAAACCCTACATTACTAGTTACACTTTAAAATGACACAGTTACTCTCCTTATGTCGATAGCTCAGTGTTGTTAATGGAAAGGGCCTCTACCCTGATTCGATTGGATGCATGGGTATGCGTCATTGCTACAACTTGTTAGGTTGTTGATTTTTTAAGACAATGGTGCGTTGTTTGGTAGATACATAGTCATTGATTTTTTCACTGATGATTATTTGAATGTTTAGCTAGAATTGGTGAAAATGATTGACGTTTCGCATGTCGTGTTGTGTGTTTGAAAAATAGATAATGGTCATGGTAACTATAGGTTTCTCTTGGGGCCAAATGATTATTGAACCGGATGACTTTGGGAACTATATCATTATGATTGTTTGATTGTTTAAGCCTGAAATTGCACAACATAATTGATCACAGTTGGTCTAAATCGAAGTAATATTGTGTTGGGTTGATGACCCAACAACGAATTGAGCTATTGTCCTGACTGTGTGTTGGTTTGGTAAAATGGAAACATTGCATCGTGTTCTTTGGGTGGCTCTACACTGTGTATAGTATGGATAGCTTGCGTTTCACAGATTTTTAATCATGTTTATCGATCATTTGTTATTAAGGGAATATTTTCGAGGCTTTGTCATGTCGGTTAGATGGACCAACTCTTTAAGCCACACTGAATTGTTTTTTTTTTACAGTGGCAGTATTACATTGCCTGGGCAAGTTACCCTGTGCATAGCTTGTGTCTAAAGGGTGGATATTGGTTGTATATTTGAATATAAATACGAGTTGGAGTTTGATCTTGGTTCTTTGGTTTCTGCCTATATATATGTCAACGAATATCATTGTTTTTTTATGGGCTCTATTGCAGTAATAGTGACTTCATTATTATTTTGAAAAAATGACTTTTGAGTATGGTTGTGGATTGAAGAAACACATGGGAAATGGTTGTTTTTGATGGTTAACAGAGTGTGATGTCTATTGTTTGGAAATTGTTATAATATGAAAATAAGGGAACAAGATCATTTTATAGATTGTATAGGATGCCTACTATTTTGTGGTGGCACTATGTTGGACATTTGATTATGAACAGTGAACTTGTTTAATACACATAAATTATTATTTAGTCAAGTGATTGATGGTTGATGCATCTCCTTTCACAGAATGTTTTATGGATCACTTAATTAATTCCATGAACATTAATCATCCTTCTTCCCTTCCATTAGCTAGTTACGAGCCCTGTCACTTTCCATGTTCCTTTTTCACTCCATGTTTTGAGATTGATTACAGTCAAGATAATTTCTGTGTTAAAATGGATGAAAGTGGCAGTGTCTTGTGTGAATTGCAGTGAGGTTTTATTGGTTTGATTTAAAGTTGATTTTTGTTGTCATTTTGCAATGACCATGCTTCTCCCCTTTCATTATATCATATTCTTGCTCAATACAAACCCCTCACATACCCCAGAACCTTGTTCCACCCCCCTACTCGTTGATTAACAGTAAAACAATTTGTATGGATTGGATTGCATAAGTCTGATACATTCTAAGCTAAATCTATTTCATATTTTTAAGAGTTGTCATGTATGGTTATTTAAAAGACTATTTGTTAATCAGTCACACATGTAGGATGCATTTTTTCAGTCGAGGAATCCATGGCCGATGAAACAGAGGTAGAGGTAACTGGAACCGAGGCCCAAGAAGGCCCAAGTTCTCCATACATTTTGACGTTGATTCAGAAGAGCTTGGCCAATTGTTTCATTATGTATTGTTTAATTGGATTGGGCATTGAATAGTCTAACCTAGGCCTAAAAGGCCTCCTTTCCAAGCCCTGCAAGCCCCCGGTATCCCTGTACCTCCTCATGTCTCCTTGCAACCTGAGGTCCCTGAAAATCATGGATGGCAGAAGATTGTCCACCTGACAGTCTCCCAACATCGTGGCTAGCCCAACTTTTCCTTGCCCTATCCTCCGCCTTTGAACCCCATTGTCCAAGCTGACCCTAACCACTCTCTAGCACAATCCTCCCATGCTAGCAAGAGATTGAAGACTGAAGTCCACCATGCACTTGATAAAGGAAAAACCACTACTACCCCTTCGTCACCCTCCAATGACACTGACAAATCCGTGTCTTCTTGGATGCATTTGAGGGATGATTTTTCCCACGTGATCAGTGAAATTAATCCTAAAGGATCTACACAACGTAAAGCAAATTTAGGAAAATCAAGAGGTGACAACATCAACCAAGGAAAGGTTGCATCAGAGACTGGGAACTATGGATTTTGAGTTTTATATTATCTATTGTTTCATGACAGTGACTTCATGGATCTTTGGACAACATGTTTTATTTTGGATATATGAGTATTATTTTTGAAATAATTTCAAATTTCATGAGCTAAAATTTCCAAATGTAAATATGTTGATGGAAGACACAAGGAGGTGTGTTTTTCTTAACTAATGGTTATGTTATGATTGTTATGATTGATGTGAACTAAAGGGAGTTACAAGGGGTCTCACCTACTAGTTATTATTTATTTATGACCCTTATTATAATTATTACTTTTCCCCCTAACTAAAGTTGGATGAGTCTTTTAACTAAATTAACTAATGAATTGGTTCAAATTCTTCAACCAATTCTAATTTGTTAAAAGCAAAAAGGAAGGGAGGAACAAGAGGAGGAGAGAAGTAGAAGCATGCTAAGGTTTTCTCTTTGAGTTTATGTTGAGATAGTTCAGTTTTCATTCATTCATATATTCATCACAGCCTAATTCTCTTTTATGATAGCAGGGTCTTATTGTAGACAAAAATATTTAGGACTGAATCAAATCATTCAAACACTTTTTCTTCAGAGGTGTTGATCTATCTTTCATAGTCTGTGTAGACTTGTCTGTTTGTGAATTAATTTTCATTACTGATAAAGGCTATTGTGTAGAGTCGAGTGGGAAAAAATATGTGGCAAGCTGATCCATATTTTAGAGTTTAGTTTTGGTTTTTTGTCAAATGTCCTTTTGTATGTTCCATCGAGGATGTCTAAGTTTGACTTTGGTCCAAGATTTCTGTATGAGATTTTGTAAATAAAATGACTCTTTGGCGAATTGGAATGAAATAAAGGATTTGTTTATGTCTCATCTATCTTGATTATCATCTTGGTGTCTTTACTTTTGTTCTTACATTTATTTCAGAAACTGTTATATTCAGAAAGTTACATAAAAGTGAATTTCCAACAAGCTTTTTGTTGATAAAAGACTAGCCTGAGCACTCTTAATTAATACTTGTGAGTTAGGATGTTATTTTTGTTGGATATAAACATAGGTTGATATTCCCGTCTACTTTGATTTAGCCAAGTAAAGTCTGAAAATGATTGATTAAGATCAATTCATATATTTTCCTCAACATTTATTTGGCGACCATATTGGGGAGATCTTCGATATCTCTCTGGCTAATTTTTATATGCGGTTTTTCATCGATACATATTTCTTTTCTGAATTTGATTCTTTGATTGTTTTACTTTAATGATTGTTCATGTTGTAAGGCAGCTCAATCTTGAGCCCAGTCTCCAAGACTAGACCAACATTGCTTTGAACTTGTTTCATATTATTTTTTACACTGCTAGGACCCGTGTTGAACTTAACCATTCTTGGGAAGCCATTGAAGAAGATATTAGTGTTCAAGAACAATTGGAATCTAGATGTAGGCAACCTAGATATCTGTAGTAACCCTTTTGTTTCTATAGTTTTGGCCTCTCTTTCATGTCCTTAGATTCTCGTGCTTCTAGAAGAAGAAGAGGCTCATCACCTAAAATCAATCCTATTTCTGAAATAGGAAGAAGAAACGTTGTTTTGTCTGCCAAACAAAGTGCTCTAAGGAGAAATTTATCTGATTCATCCAGCTCATCCTTGTTTCCCTCATCTATCATCCACAACATGGCATCTAGTGGTGGCTCTGGTGGCACTGGAAGTGCCCCATCTTCCCAATATTCATCGTCATCAATGATTGGTAGCTTATACAACCACCATATCACTGTCCAATCTACCAAAAACCCCACCAAAGTCATAAAAAAGTATGGACTTTTTCATTTCGAAGAAGACACCACAACCACACCGTGGCACGTGTCCTATCCTCTTAACCTAGCACCTGCTACTCGTCCACTTCCAAAGTTTAAAGAGCACCTGCCTAATTTTTTGAGGAATAACACCGTCAGTACCAATGAACACCTGGTGGCATTTTCTAATGCTTGTCACAATATAGGGGCCAACGACAATGATACTTGCATGTGCCTATTCGTCAATTCCTTGGAAGGAAAGGATACGGTCGACTTCTTTGACCTTCCTCCTAAGATTATGTCCACTTGGGATGAATTAATCTACTGGTTCATATTAACTTACGGGCAATCTAAAATCCCAGCCGAGAAGTTAAGAGAATACAATAATGTTACCTACAAGGAAGGTGAGACCATCAAGTATTTCAACTTGCGTTTCACCAAGTTATACAATCAAATCCCCGAACTTATCCTCCCTCAGAACCAAGTCACTTTCATGCATTACTACAATGCGCTTCCTTCTCCTTACCATCATAGGCTTGAGGAAAAATCCATCGATAATCTTGATTCCTCCCTACATACTTTCTCAGAGTGTGAAGAACAACCTGAATGAACTGGTCTACCCCAGGGAGAATAAGTTAGACAGACTAATATGTCCGCTCTCTTACAACTAGTGCAAGATATGAAAAAATGTATGATAGAATTTGAGAGGAAGGGTACTATCTCCCCTCTCACCCATGGAGATTCATCCTCTTCCCCACCCCCTTTTAGAAATCCAGTTGAAATTTGTTTTCATCCTAAGGCTATCCTGCCTCGGAGTTGGTGTAACTTTTGCGAGGAGCACCACAAAGAAACCACATGTGAGGTAAAGAAGAGTGCCAGAGATAATATATTTGGTAAAATACTAGAAGATACTATTATTTTCCGAGACTTTGCAGAGATAGAGGATGTCATGGTCATCAATACTAGGAACAAAGCCTATGCCCCCAAAGGAAAATTTGATCCTCCCTGCAGTTCTTCCAGCCCGAGATCAACATCATCCTCTGCTACGCCCCAGGTTCCTAAGGTTCTTGAGAGTAAAGGAATCATTTCCCCTCTCCCCTCTTCTAAATACAATAACTTGAATCAATTAACCAACATCAAAGAAGATGAAAACCTCCTAGACATGGTTGTCATCCCTTAACAATAGATGCATATGAAAAAATTCATGGAAGGAAAGGCTTCTATTGTAGCCAATATTTCCGAAGAGGTAAGCGAAGAGGATTCTTATGTAAATAAAGTAGGTGTACATAACTTTAGATACCTTGTAAAAAAAAACCCTTTTTATATTTTTGTAAAGATCACGGATAAGATTGCCCATTGTTGCCTCATTGATGGTGGTTCAGGCCCAAGTGTCATGTCGAAGATTATTATGAAAGAGCTAGGCTTGTTTTGTACAAAAAAAATTGCTAGAAGCATGCTCTCCTATAATAGTCTACAACAAACAACCATAAGTGAGATTAAAGATGTAACCTTGGTTTTATGCGCTTATCCTGAGATAAGGAAAACTCTTAGCATTCAGGTGATTGATATGCTTGTAAGAAATTATTCAACTATCTTGGGGAGAGATTGGAAATCCCTAATAGGTGTATACCTCTCGCTCGATATGACACATTTATCTGTTCCTCGGAATGGTAAGAATATCATAGTCCTTAGAGAGGGAATAATTTCACCCTCCATAGATAATGTTCCGCAATATAGCGTAAACTATATCAAAGAAGACCTAGGAGTGTATTCCATCTTTGCTGAAGAGGATAATATTCCTTTGGAAAGAATTGATTTAGATGATGATTTATGGCATATGCACTTTGATGGTTCATGCTCTAGTGAAGGAAATGGGGCTGGCATTATCTTGGTTTCTCTTGAAACAAAAAATCATAATTTGTCTTACAGGTTAGAGTTTTCTTTCTCGAACAATGTCGTTGAATTCAAAGATTTATTATTAGGAATTGAGAATGCCCTTAATCTTGGTTGGGGTCACCTTTCAGTTGTTGGAAATTCTGAGCTTTTTGTGAACCTGATACGTAATAATTTCTCTTCTAGCAACGAGTTGATGGAACAATACTCCCAAACGGTTTGGGCACTTGTCTCGAACCTTCTATCTTTTAACATCACTCGTGTGAAGAGGGAGTTGAATTCAATGGCTGATCGGTTAGCTATATTTGCAGCCTCTCCTAATCAACAACTTTTGTGCCACAAGCCTCATTGTGCTTTTCAATCTCTAAATCGTTTATATATTCCTTATCATGTAGGATCTTGGAAGGCCCTCCCTGATGATGAGAGAATTTGTGCTATCATCCAAGATGAACCTCTTAAGCCCGAGGAAATTATATCCATGTAAAATAATAGGATTCCTGATGGCTTGACTCCTCTGGAGAGTTCATTTTCATTGAGTGTTAGAGGTGATATATAAAAACACAAGGAAGAGGAGTTACAACTGAAGGTGGTTAAAACCATATACATGAACATTAGGACACATGGATATTCAACGAACGTTAAGATACATGTCTAAGGTTCTGATAAAGAAAAAGACGAGGTCTGTCGAGTTACTTGGTGGATTTAAAAATGTTTTTTCTTGGTTAAATAACGATCTATGTGGTTTTGATCCAGGTATTATTCAACACACTATTAAATCATCTAAGCAAAAACCAAGACTAGTTAACTATGCACTGAAAGCAACCTTTCAAAGGGAGTTGAGAGAGTTATTAAGGAATTGAATGTTTTTTTCAGTCCACCCTGAATGGGTTTCCAATTGGGAGCTCGCTTCGAAGACCAATGATAGTATTAGAACCTGCATAGGTCTTCAAATTTTCAGGCAAACAATTATGAGGAACCCCTTCCCTCCTCTTAGTATGGAAATATTTCTGCAACAGGTTGTAGAGTCACAATTGGGGCCCTTGACAATTTGTTTGGTTATAATAAAATCAAGGTAGAAGGGGAAAATATTCACCAAACCACTTTTATCACTAATTGTGATACTATGTCTTACAACTTCCTTCCTTATGGCTTATTCGATGCAAGTACAACCCTTAAAAGGCCTATACACACAACTTTCGACGAATTGGTCAGTCTCCATGCTTATCTTGATGATTTAATCATGTGCATCAAAAGGATGATAATCACACCATATTTTCAAGTGTTGGGTCACTTCCAGATTACTTTTGTCTTGGACACTAACTCAAACATATTAAGAGAATTACAGAGACAATGGTTCTCCTACAACACTAATAGTCCTCGCTTGAAGTATTGCAAGCGACTAGCATGAAAGGTTCTAATGTTGATTGGATTTTTGTATACTTGTAGCCTAGTTCTGCTTTCAACTTTTGAGCTTCTTTTCTCTGCTTCACAGTAATTTGAATTCTTCTTTCTAATTCGAGTTTTTTTTCCCCTCTGCTACGCTTCATTTCTGTCTTTTATTGCCGCTGTTTTAGTTTTTGTAGTTTTACTTCTGTCATGATTTGGTTTTTTCTTATCTTTAATCATTTTGGTCAAATCGGATGTCGGATCAAAATTTCCACAGTGACACTCCTACAAGAATTTTTAGATAATAACAACTAAGCTTACACAGGTGTCAGAATGCTACTCTGAAGGACCCTTGAAATTGTTACATTTTTTCACTGCTATCTTATAAAGAATTAGCTATCTCCCACTTATTCTTGCCATTTCCTCATCCATCGAGATTTTAAGAGAAAGTCTAAAGTTTTCCTCCTTAAAGGTTAGAGAGTAGGTTCTAGTCAAATGATTATGCATACAGTGGTAAAAACCCCTCATACTTAACACTTTTCATGAATTATTCCCAAATTCCCAGTCATCTTTCCATTAAATCCGCCTACTTCCCCATGTTGCATAATCATGGGAGTTTTATCTTCTTGACTTGTTGTTCTTGGTCTATGAAACCATGAGTTTTGAGTTCTAAATCTATTGGAAACATATTTTCCTGTGTTGTCGCCAGTTTGTTGACGATTAAAAACGTCAACGTAGTTTCGCCCACAAAGTGTTTCTAAAACCTATTATTATAAAACTAAATAATACTAGTAGGTGGGACCCCCTTGAACTATTGAAGATCAAATCTACTCATTTTGATGTTGCGATGATGTGCGACATGGTTTACATGGTTGGTGAGATATTGTTGTTGTTTGATCTAAAATTGAAGAAGACTTGAAATACTTGAAATTATTTGCAATGTAAATGTTATGTGTTTAAAGCAAATGGATCAGTTTGCAACACATAGATTAAAGGATTACTTATGCAAAATACACATAGACAGCAACATAATAAATGAACATAAGCACATAAACACATCAATTGATAAAGGAGTTCACACCTCTCATGGGATACATCTCCTGGTCCAGCTTCCAATGGATCATTATTATTAATTGCTCAAAAGTGCTCAAAAACATGTCTTACAATTCTCAAACTGACAAATCGACTACTCCAATGGCTTCAGAGCGTCCAAAAACCCCTGTCTGGGCTCTTTCGACACCTCAATCGGTCGAAAAACAAAGAATTTAGGCCTCCTGGAAGTCTCCCTCTTCAAGCTTGTTGTCTCTGCATCTACAAAATGCACCCTTGTCATTTGAACCTGGCTCACACGCAATTTAAAGCGTGAAAACCTAGCACCAAGCGCAACCCTGCCAACGGTGCAAACCATAGGACGGTTAAGGGAAATCCAGCCCCTAACCGCCTAGGCACCTGGGCATATGAGTCATACGAACGCTCATTTGGCAAAGAGGGGCTAACGGTCAAAACCGTGTCAACCGTTCAAAACTCCCGTGCGCAAACTTCCGTATAACATAAGGGTCATATGCAACAAATATGTGACTGCGGGCTGGGCCCGTTGCAATGCAACTCCCATATATATATAAACAATGGTTATATATTATATAACCAAACCACGGCTTAGTATTAAAACCCCGCGCCATATATATTATACCAGAGTTATATGTAATGTAATGAAACCACGGGTCGGGGCTAGGCCCCGGCCCGACCCCCGCGCAAATGTACAATAGTGTAAACATAAATATTTTAAAACTCATATATATATAAGTGGCATGGTGTGATATGTTGGTTGGTCGGACTTTGCAAAGGTATTATGAGGTGGGGAGGTCCGGGGGTCGAACCCCACGGCCTCCAAAACATTTTACATACAACTAATAATCCAATTCCGGGGTGCCACGTGGCAGCCCATGATTGGGCCACGTGGCACCCAATCATTGATCAACAAAACTACCACGTGTCGACACCTGATTCGACCATGCCAACCAACCATATTCAACCACGTCACTTCCATACGGTCGTACGGTCCTGCCACATCAGACTGTACGGACTGTACAGTCAACATCATTTTTTTACCTGTTTGACTTGACGAACAAATCGCTATATCTCTCGCTCCCGATGTCTGTTTGAGACGAAACGAGTTGTGTTGGGTTCGCAACGATGAGGCCTACACTCTCGTCCGATTTGAAGCGATTTCGAGCACTTTGAATTTTTGAGCAAAATTTGATCCCCTGATCATTGTTGGTATGAGTTGAGATTTTGAAATGTTGATTCTACATGTTACTACAACCTATGCTATTCATTAATGTAATTTGTTCTTATCACACTTGCACAACAAATACGTTAGTGAAATTACATGAAAGACAGTTTTCGAGAAAGGCAAAAATACTATTAGTGCAAAGAAAAGGAATCCAATGTTGCATTTTTACTATACTACATGTGAACAATGGGAAAAAAATAACAAACAATTGCAAAAGGGAAGAATTTGAAGTTATCCTATTCACTATACTACATGCATGAAAGACTTAACAATTATCCTAGCTAACAAGTAAATGGTTGTGCAATGATAAATTGGATTATGTGGTCAATATATATATA